>JABEXW010000081.1:0-117318 GCA_013266185.1 Fusarium sarcochroum | reverse complement strand
GGGCCCTCGTGGGCTAATTGGTACGTGCGGAGGCCGTCATCCAGCGGCCGGGGGCATTAATCAAACAACCTGTCTAGCCTTGACGCTTTTTCTTCCGTCGGGACGTGCTCTGGGATCACGCTCCCAGGGGCCCGGAATCGAAGAGAAAAGGGGGAGGGGATAGGGAGGGGACATCGACGAGGGGCACTTTCGCCTCTGTTGAAGGGACGAAACACGCTGGAGTGTCAATTAACCTGCTGTTGCGATTGCAGCTCCGGCTGTGGCAGACACGAGCAGTTTGAAGGCGTTGTGATGGACTTGATGGGGACAGGGAAGCCTTTTCCGAAACGTGCGGACCCTTGTCATACACGTGTACAAGTCCGTTAGTAGTGCGAGTTATGCAGCGCCATTCAGGGCATAACTGGGCATAAGACGCCACACAGTCTCTTGGCCGTTGATCTGGGCGAGAATTCAGGCACAGCACGTCAGGGCACTGTCCCAACTTTCACAAGTTGATCACTTGAAATTGTGTGCCCTAAATCGGTTCCTGGATGTTCCAACTTAATCACAGCAGCATGGTGTCATCGTGCTTCGATATGTAAGCAGGTTTCCCTCAACATGCAACATGAGTTCGTCATGACACCAACTTCGTCATATAGCAGCTGGTATTGGAGGATTTTACCAACAACCGGGTAGTCTCGATCTCTCTCCTGTCTTGCCGGCATAAAGGGTACAGACTATGCCCTGGATTGTTCGATCAAGGGTCTGAGAAGGTCTGAATTTTCTCATCCATGCCAGATTATTCCGTTCATGGGCTAGATGGGCAAAACATTGGGTGCTTCTTTTCTAAGTGCACCAACCTACCGGTCCTCAAGCCAACGTCCGGGGTGTGGGGCCGCTGCCAGGGGTCAACCGCCGGACCGTGACTGGAGGGCCCGTCAATTTCACTCTGCTCGTTAATTACCAAACGTCGGGCCTGTAAGGGTTCTTTCATGCCTAAATGTGGGTGACCTTCCATTCGGTACCTTCCAGAGGCTGCTGCAGGTACCAAACATTCAGGTACAGTTTCGAAACCCCTGGGACTAGGTTTGTCTGTCTCCTCGACCGGCTGTCGTGAATAGTAACGATATGCCTACTGCACCGTGCATTGATTGCCCTCCCCTCGGAGGATGTTTCCCGATCCTGGACTCGCCTGTCGCGATGCTGCAGGATCGACCCAATGCGAAGGGCACACGCCCGGGGAACGGAGATTGCCTGCGACAGAATCACAGGCGAGTTTGCCTACGATGATACCGTACGGTAACATTCCCGGGTTGTCCGGTGTCGGGAAAAATCTAGCAGAGCTTCTCGAAGCAAAGCAATCCTGGTTGCCCAACAGAGCGGACGACCTAGGCGTCGATCCATCTCGCAGAAGCGACAGTGGTTGTCGCGCCCGTCCGTTGCTTGCTCCCCTCCCCTCCCCCTCTCGTTGCTTTTGATGTTATCTCGCGCATTGGATGCCTCCCTTCGAGTTGTCTCTGGCTGGCATGAAACGCGGCAACTTCAGGAGCCACCGCATACTCATAGTTGCGCGTCTGTCACCCAGCCTCGCATCATGCAGCCGCTGACGATGGCCGGGCAGATAAAGGTAGACAGACATAGGATTGGGTCATAAGGGTCGCTGGAGGGAGAGCAGGCGGGGTTTGATGATGCGCAGCCCCCAGCCAGCCCAGTCAAGCTCTCAATCAACGCACGAGCTCTCACGTCGCCTCGTGGCCTAGGCAAGAGAGGCGCTGTCACGGTGTCCAGGAACTCCCTGCGCGACACGCTTGTCACTGAGCGACCAGATGCACAGGTACTCGATGATGCGAGAAAGCCCGCGCCTAAGATCTCCGACGGGCCCGTTCACGCAGTCCCAGTCGACCTTTGAGGGACCTGCGATGGTGGCTGAAGGGATGATTCTTGTTGTATTCAACAAAGTACGACCCTGTGAACGACCAGCTCCTAGCTGCTGCGAGATAAATGGCCTGCATAACGACCCTAAACGCTCATACGCGGCACGCACAGATGGAGGCTGGCGGCAGATGGGCAGCGATGGGATCCTCTCTTTGAGAATCTCTATTGTTAGGTCACTTCTCTCCAGCATAGCCTTCCAACGATAACTGTGCAGCTTCTTGCGCGGGTTGTGCCTGAATGTGACGTGCCGTGCCGTGTCTGAAAGTGTGTGCCTCGATCCCAGCGATTTAGCTCCAACGTTGTCGTCATTGTACCGTTTTCTGGCTGGAAATGTGCCTATTTGGGTGGCTCGGCTCACATCATCTCTGTCGAGTCTGCCTCTGTGTTACGCTGTGCTGTGTTGTTTCTCTGACTGCCTTGGACAGTCTGCCCTTGTATCAAGTCAATTGGCTTGCGAGATCGCGATCGAGGCTGCGCCACACATTATCCGTATTCCCAGCCTATGCCAGCCCTCGTTTAATCTTTCTGCAATGCCTCACTTTTTACCTGCCACCTTCGCTTCTCATGGCCTAGCCAGCCTTGGACCAACTCTGTTGACCTAACTTTTTTCAATTGACATTTGTGGAGTGCAGCCGCCAAAGGGTTCTTCCCGATGGGACGCCCCGTGTTTCTCCACCGAAGCCTCGAGCCCGTTGGTTGTACATTAGCGTTCTGTCCAAACGCACCATCAACAGTAAAGTAAACTCAGACTCTCTCAGAATCTAGGTACCATTGATTAGTTTTGCTGATCAGCACTCTTGTTGAAAAAGTCTCTGGTAGCGGTTCCGATGTTGGGAAGCCCGGGGCCTTGCAATCCTAGTTGGTTGAGAGTCAGTCCAATACCAGATTCTGGGTCCATGTCCACATTGTCGGGTTCCTTTTGACGTGTCCCGTTTGCCTCGATTGCTTGTGACTGACTGAGCCTTACTCTTGATGATCCGCCAACCGGGACCTGAGCTGGCACTTCCGCATTGGCCGGGTTGGAGGCAAGCTTTGCGTGGAATTGTGCGAATGTGGCAATGTCTGTCCACATCAAAAAGTTTCCCAAGAGCTATGGTAGTCGATCCTAGCCCGCTTGGGTCACCTGTCACAGCGGCGTCGTCCTTCTGAAGTCATTGCAATGCTGTTACTGACCCGACCACAGGACACGGCTGCGCGTTCTGTCGATCTGTTTTGTTTGGTTTTGTTCAAATTTGAACAAGATAGACCCAATGATGCTCATCACATCAGACCCTTGGTGGAGAGATGTGAGGTTTATCGTGGAGCACGGATTCAGGGACCAGGAAGCTGTCTCGAACAGGCGGGTTATCTCCAGAGCGTCGGCCTCTCTCGGAGGTCACTTTTTGAAAGTTTTGTAGTCTTGTTTCACTGTAAAGTACTAGCATCCGGTTTTCTAATTCCAAGTGAGCTTGTCACGCCGTTTTGGACATCTAGCTTTAGCCCAATGCTGCGGCTTGCAGAAGTGCAAGTCAAAATGTTGCCTACCCCAGATCCTACAGCCACGATGAGCATATCTGGCGCATGGGTTGGACCTGATCTGGAAGACCTCCAACCTGTAATGGTCAAGGAAATCTTCTTGCGGTCTGGCCCATGACCTTGTCGTAACTCTCTAGCCTGCATGTCGCTGGGGATCGTGGATGAAGTGAAGCTTGCTCCCGCAGATGGGCCGTTCGCCAAGCTCAGGCTGGCGATGGATACCTGTGCTTCCGTAGACACGCCGTCAGTAGCGAATAGTCGAGCGGATGTTCAGTAGTTTGACACGATTGAATCGAAATCACTGCAGCAACATGGCCTGACCCCAGCATGTAGAAAGCTGATGCTTGCTTTTCGGCTGAGGCGGTCACTCACAAGCTCTAGCCGTCCAGCCACGGATAAACACCAATGGTTTCTCGGGAGGCGCAGGTTAGATGCAGGATCATTTTGCCATGTGGGCTTATTAGTTGATACTGTACTCTCTGCTCTGTCACGCAGCCCTGCAGCGAGTACGAGTGCGCTCGGATCCCGAGATGGAAGCCAGCCATATCTTTCATAAGCGCGGTTCACTCGCTTGAATGGGGTCCTAGATAGACCCAGCCATCGAAATCATGGAATCCACATGTAGCGCAAAGCCGTATGATGGTCATGTAGCCTTAAATCGCCAAGCTGATGAGCTGTCGCGTGGTCGTCTGGGGTTTGGGCAGCGAGCTAGCTCAGCGCTATGTATGGTTCCTTTTGAGCGGTGAACGCTTCCTTCGCTGTTCTATAGGGTAGATGGCGGTGAAAGTACTGGGGTCGACTAGGTTTGTGTTGGCACCGCCGATTTCTTTAGTAGCAGGATACTTAGATGAAGAATGGGGTTGCTTTAGGTCGGTGCCTTCCGAGAAAGATCGATGTCGATAATGGAAGTTCGCATGTGGTGTGCGAACGTTGTGTGTGGGCCATCGTTGAGCCTCATCCACTAACACTCACACGGAGAGGGTCATGAAGATATGCTTCAAATTTCAATCTCAAGAGTCTTTCAAGACAAATTGCACCGCGAGAATTCCACCCTGATAATGGATTTAGGATGGCTGAGGTATTGCCTGCAAACAGCTTGGCCAAATATGCCATCCATATTAAGGGGCTGATCGCAACGGGAGGATGCATAAGAAGGCCAACAAACAACATTCAAATCAGAGATAGAGCTCAGCAATATCCGAAGACTTACTTTAAAAATAAAATCGTGTTTAATATCAAGATTAGACTATATGCTCTTCGAATTCCATCCGAGTGTACCCCTAACAATATCGTCGATAGTACGCAGAGCCCCCCAGAGCGAAGGGCTTCAGGCATCCGGCCGCATCGCCAAAGTGCTGGGCTATTCAGCTTACTGGTATTATGTCACTCCTAGTTGAATTACTAGCAGACAATCTTCGCTGGCCAGCATGCTGTTCCCGTCAAGGATAGGTGCAGCTGGCAAGCAGTGTCCCGTCGGCCAAGTGATGCTTGTAATTTGTGAAAGAGTTTACCTTGGCCTCCTGCATTCAACAAGGCAACAGAGGCAAACGAGATCCCCTACCTAGAAAACACCCGCTGCCTGTTTGCATTGTTGGCCGGTGACAATGAATCACTGCCAGCCACAGAGCCTGCCTCATACAAATAACCTCTTGACCTCTGCACTTCTCTTTCCTCTCCTTCACTCAACATCATCAGACTCAAATCCTTCCATCTGATAGGAAGGTACACACAAGTCGAATTTTTCTGCTATTAACTTTGTTTGATCACCAGTAGCAGAAGCTGCTGCCCCTGCGGAGTGCCCGGTTGATATTCATTCATCTAAGGCAGGAGGCAAGAGCGTGCCCACCACCCAAGCATTCTTCCTTCTCCTTCTCAATCGCTCCAGCCTTACACCCATCAGACCCTCTGATCATACACATCTTCCTCCCTCTCTCTGCTGTTCATCTTCTCTCCTTGCATTCTCTTCACAACTTCCACCACAGCAGTTCACCGAAACAACCATCGCGTACCTCATCCAGCTGCGAGACTTCGCTCTGCTTGGGCCTAGCATTCCATCCTTACATCTAGACTCCGCTTCTTTTTTCCACAGCTGTTCTAGCCCTGTTCGGATCAAACGCGAGTCTTGAAGACGTCGGTCACCATGCCTAACAAGAACAAAGGGGGTTATAAACCGTGAGTCAACTCATCAACTACGACAAACACAGAAGACTGACTTCGTTGATACGCAGCCAAATCAAAATGACAGCTCCCAAGTTTCCCACTCAGTAATTATTTCCCGTGCCTGGTTTGTCTTGTTGACCAGTTCGCTGATGTCTCTAGGTATCGTTGCGCAGCCGGAGGCGAGTTGAAGTCCATCACGGAGTTCTCCAACAAGCAGCAGCAAAAGATCAGTGGTCGCGGCAGAATCGATGCCGAAAACACGGGAATGATCTGCAAGGAGCATAACCAGGCACAGATCAAATCGGAGCGTACTTGCGAATATTGCAACTTGACGAAACCACTCAGCAAGTTCTCCGGCAGGTCTCGCAAACACGAGGAATTTGTAGGTTCTTACACCAAGTAGCCGATCTGATACTTACAAAACACAGCGCTGCACGCGATGCACAGGCTGGACTGACACCGCCGAACCCAGCGTCACCCCTATTCCGCTAGCCACAGGGCACGTTTCCGCAGAGGAAGAAACAGCCGAGAAGAATTGGAAAGCACCCGTCCATACCGGGGACTTTTTCGACCATGAAAACCACCCTGAGGTAAGAGATCAAGTTTCGAGAAGTGAACAGGAGTTACTGACGCGATGTAGGTATACATTTCTGGACCCAAGGCACTGGGTATTGTGGACAGTACCCCTACTATCCAGAAGGTATTTGACGAGCTCGTCAACCACCCGAAGGAATCAACTCGTACCTCCACGAGTCGACTTACGGCGTCTGAAACTTCAAGCATTGTTGGCGAGCACATGTCCGTGACCTCCAGCCGCATCGGGAGCACCCTGCCCCCTCATCTGCAGGGGCGGCTTGACAAACTCATGATCGATGGCGACTCAGTCTCGGCGAGCTCGAAAGAAATGTTGCAGCCAAACTCTAGCCCTGCGGCCAGAGAGCTGCCGCCTCATCTCAGAGGTCAGAAGCTTACAACATCACCCAGCATGCCCGAGAACATGCAACAAGGCACTGTGGGTAGCACAGCCGCAAGCGTGTCGACAGCGACGACGATTCGAAAGGACCAGGAAGAGGCGGTTGCAGCCCGTCAAATATCGTTCAACGCTTGGGACTCAAAGGGTCAAAAGCACAAAGGTATCAAAAACCCGACGGTCATGTCTAGTTCGGCATCTGCTGTCTCGACAGCTGGAGATAATGACCATGACTCTAACGTCATTGGGGACTGGGAAAACATCCCTTCTGCACCGGAGCCGCATGTCCGAGGGGGCAGCAAGTGGCCCAAATCCAGCGAGGTAAGTGTGTCCGGTAACTGGTAAGGTCTACTGACTGATTTGCATCCACAGCTTCGCATTCCCATGTCCGAAATCAGAAAGCAACAAGGCATGGAATTGTACGGACGTCAGAAATTCGAGCCTGCGATTGAACGACAGCGCCGAATGGCCTATGCCGATTTTGACGACTCTGACGAATAGACATGAACTTCGTTATCGACATGGATAACATCAGACCGATAGTTGTTTCTTTCTCAGTCTGAGAGAGGCGATGGAATTTTTTTCTCGGTGGAGGGATACTGTCCCAACCACATGGGATGGGGATGACCACTTGGCTCGACCACCATGAATGCTGAGGCTGTGGATTTTTGCTGATCAAGGTATGGGAAAAGGGAAAAGGGGTTTTAGGCCATGTGGTAAGCGAACAGCGAATCGTCTGATAAGACAGAAAAGTTTAGCGGAATTTCAACTTCACGCTTTGTGTGTTCTAATATAATCTCTCCCGAATATCGAGGTACTGTCGTGGTAAGAGATAGAAGAGAGACCTCGTTCATTGTGAATGCCGAGAACCAGGAGAGACGAAATGCACTTTAAAGCGTAGGTCTCCGCTCAGGATAAGTAACCAGAAAAAACAAAGTGCAATGATATTTCCTACCCATGACCAAGACTCCCGTAGAAGTATTTTTGTTCCATATACATGCTTACATGCTCTGCCAGCAAGACAGCCGCCCAAATGCCCTTTGTCACTAGTCATCATCTCCTTTCCAACTCATCGTCCTCCTTTCATATCCATTGCATCATACAATGAGCCCTCATCGCCACGTAAAGCGATGTTCCTCTTTCCCCCTGACAAGAAATAGGGGGAAGTTTACCTAAAATATAATATCACAGCTCGAGTGCCGTCATTGTCCAAATATGCGTGCAACAGCACGCATCGTCAGGCTGTACAGATTTTCGAGATTGGCTCTCAAACTGGCCTGCATACGGATTGGTTCCTCGGGTCGTGTGAACCACATGTTGCGGGTCTGCTGTGCGTGGGGATCGGCGTCCCTTGATTCGAGTAGTCTCTTTCCTCCTCTTTCAAATATCCAAGTGAGCTGCGCGTTTCTGTTGGTATGATATAGCTGCGGACATGTCGTCGTCGGCCTCGTCGGCCTCGTCGCCATCTTGTTCTTGTTCTTCATCTTCTTTCTTGTAATAGTTGCTGATATAATAGTATCACGGTATGATTTCGTCTGTATTTTGCTCTGGCGCACGGTTCTACCGCGGGCGACGATGATTCCCTTTGTTAAAGAAAAAAACCCATTAGACTTCCTGTGGACTGGTATAGTTGCTTCGCGGAGGCGCGTTGACCACCGCCTCGGCGTCGCCCACCTGTTTCCGTTCCGATATCTCTCGGCTTCGGCCCTGCAGTCGTTTGCGGAGAACCCAGGGAGGGACCTGAAGGCTCTGTGCGCCGGCGCTATGTAATTGCTATTGGAGAGGTTCGGAGGATGAGGATAGACGGTTTAGGTGGAGGTAGACGTCGGTGCCGTATCTGCGGGTGAGAGGTTAATCGCGAATTCGCTCGTGGTCGCAGAAATAGCAGAGGTATAATCATAATCATAATCAAAAGCTTCTGTGAACTGTCAATGCGGAAAACTTACCCTTCCATGCTGATGAGTTTTAGGTCACCGCCAAAGTAGCGCGCGTATAGACGTGAGATTGGCAATCCGTATCCGAAACCAGCCATTGGGGCCTTGAAGTCGCTCTTGTCGAAATCGGGATCTAAGCTGGGTGTGCGGTCGACGGTGGTGTACATGTAGGTCCAAACGAGAGGGATGGCGCTTCGAGGAATACCGCCACCCTCATCCGAAATCTTGATGGTGATATCTTCCTTGCCTTCGGCCACAATAACCTTTGTAACGGGGAAAGCTTGCTTTTCCTCACCGTGGGTCTCGACAACGGCGCGCAGCGAGTTCTTGAGAGTCTCGAAGAGCATGTGCGACAGATGACCGGGAACGTACATAAAGTTCAGGTTGGGGTTGCAAACAAGCTGGACCTTGGGGGCTTCGAAAAGACCGTAGTGGTCCTCGCAGACAAAACGGGCGTTCTCAATGGCTTCCTGAGCGAGATCCTGGACGTTGGTCTTGGTGCAGATAATACCGACATAAGTGGGGTCGCGATGATGGCTCTGGTCTGTTAATGCGATGTGTTGGCCGATGAGCATACGGATACCGATACGGGACATGTAGAAGCGGTCGAGGAAGGACTGAATGGTGCTGTCAATTTGCATGCGCTGGCGACGGCGCTTGTATTCGAGTATTCCTTGAGCCATAGTGGTAACGACGCCATCGTGACGGCGCTTGATGTGGTGCAGAGTCTGAGCGAAACGTTGATTGTAGAGGTGAAGATCGGCAGGCCAGTCGCCTGTGTCGTCGACAACGGCAAAATATCGGCGCGTGAGAGACTTGTTCTTGTTGCTATTACCATTCTGAAGACCACCCCAGCCGTCGGACTCGCCTTCGTCAATAGAGGGGTTGGGGGTTGCGGCAGGAAGACGGAAAGCATTGCGACCGATAGCTTTGCTGGGTTTCATGAGACGACTGCGTATATCCGAGGGTAGATCTGGCCGAGGGAGCTGGGTAATTTCCTGATCATCAAATCAGCATTGCGGTATCCCGAGTGGTTTTGGGTCGAATTGAGCATACCTCGAACGATTGGGCGTACCAATCCTTTACTTTGATAACGGACGGCATCTCATTGAGGCCATCTGGGAGCTCGTCTAGCTCCTGCACGCGATGAGCTAGACGGATGGGAAGCTCCTCGGCTAAGAATTGAGAAGCTCGGAATAGAGTTCCTTAAGCAATCGAGCGTCAGTAACCGTTCGGCATGGTTTGGATGTCTTCAGCAAACGCTGGAGTCAGTAGTAACATACCGACAGAAGGTTTCTCGCCAAACTGCACCATTTGGCGCAAGCTGACGCCGGTGGCGGGAAATCGAGCATAGTGACGGATCGTGTCCATCAGACGCTCTGAAGCTTTCCACGACATGACGGGCAGACGTGGGTCGAATCAGAGATCAAAAGATGAGAGAATCGAGCGTAGACGGTGTTGGAGGAGAGAGGAATCGGACTCGGAGGAGGCAGGCTCGGACGGACGGAGGAGAGACCGGGATCCCACTGCGGGAGGACGTCCGAGAGAGTTGAAGGCGGCAGATAAGCTCACGGCGTCGTCATTGAAGTCGAGCCCGAGATACTCAAGACGAGAAGAGTCGTGCGACTGTATCGTCAAAGAGAATTGGCAGGGAAAGAAGGAAAGAGAGGGAATGGGAGATTGAGTGAGTCAAGGATTTGGAGAGAAGAAGGGTATCAATGATCGCGGCCCCGCGAATGGAAAGAGAGGCGTGCGAATAGCGGGAGAAGCCGAGGCAGTGTCCGGAGGTACGTATCTGTTCGGTCAGCGGCTTGTCTTGTCCCTGCTGGCTCGTGAAGTGCTTTAGCAACAGACAAAAATCCTCCGAAATAGTGTCGCGTGAGACAGTGAGAACGCGTACAATAAAAAGGAACAATTCGGGAAAGAGAATGAGTTAAAGCCGAGCAAAAGGAACAATGTGGAAGAAGACGGGCCAAGGTATAGCGCGGGAGTGCTCGGGCGGTTGACGAGCACCTAATGATGCTTCCGGGGGATTGATACTGACAAAAACGTCATTCTAGTGGAGGAGGATACCCAATTGCTACTGTTTTGTTCCATCTAAGCTTGGCTTGTGGGATCAGTATGGGGAAGCATTCTCTCTAGACTACCCGGAGGGGCACATGATGGAGAAAGCTGGTTCACGGAAACCCAGAGAAAATGGACTTTGGGGAACAAGACTACGGGTCTACGGAATTCATGATAATTACAGATGTGTTTATTATTGTCAATGTCATTCTGTTGAATTTACGAATTCATAAAATAAAGGATCATGGCTTTCAAGCCAGCAATCTCTAGCAAAAAGCCCTGTCATTTACAAGTACCCCAACACCGCCGGTCTCCGAGCTCCAATGTCGGGGTACGGATAAGTCAGCTCGGAGAACGCTCCGGGCCAGGTCAGGCCACGGATATGAACTTCCATTAAACAACAGACCACAATCCACAAGATCTTGCAGAGAATGTTAGATGTACGGCTGTGTTTCTTTGAGGGGAAGAGGCAAAAGACCACAGCCGAGACTCTTGATATGCCCACAAGCCAAGAAGAGCAGTGAACAGTAGGGTTGGATACAATGTTAGAATTGATGTGGCAGAAGTTCTACCTAAGAAACAAGGGTCGCTTATTCGATTAGAGTGAAATTTTGGGAATCCTGCTATGAGATAGATCGCATATGGCGGTTATGATATGTTATGTGATGTTAATACGTCAGCCCTGATCTGACACTGCTTTAACTGAGGATAACGAGGTCTTTTGTTACATATACTCTCCTCAAGAGAAGCCAATCTAGGCAAAGTAACTCGGCTGACTGCCTTCTCTTCTGATCTTGATGAATCTGCGTTCGGTCAAAGCAACAACTTCCCCAGACTTTAAGCCGAATCTCCATCCGGGGAGATCTCCCTCACAGCACTCCCGTCTGCTTGACTAACATACCCCACACCTCAGCATAGACACGCGATTAAGAACAGGGAATACTTGACCACTTGAGAGATATCTCAAGTAATACTGTTTAGACTGAGGCATATCATGCTGTTGGTTCTTAGAGCATGATAGTAATGATCGAAGCTCAGGCATATGCATTTATTTATATGCTTCGTTGCTAATAAAGAAATATCTTTCATATCCTTCAGGTCAGTCAACTAAGTATCAAACCACGTGATCAGTTTCAGCACACTTCATGTTGTTCTCGTACACCATTCAACCAAGACAGCATGTTGACATAGAGACTCCCTGTAAAATGAAACCAAGCGTGTCAGATCCAATGATGAGTTGGGCGTCTAACACTGAAGACATGAAGCGACACGTGAAAGTGCATACGATGACGTATCGGATATTGATATTATCTGATTGGCTCGGAATAAATATGGAGACAGTTACCATCGTGGCCACAAGACGATTGATTCCCCGCCTCGACGAAACTTACTCGGCCAAAAGTCAAAGAAACGGCGCGGCGCGAACCAAAGTGAGATTTGGTGGCTGCTTTGTATTGTGGCTCTTTGGTTTTATTGACAATTTTCCTCTTTTGAGCTATCAATAGTTACTCCGTTATTCTCATCTCATATCGAGTTCCTACCTATTTCCCCCTTACCGAGCAGGGCTGGCTGCGGCCCACGCTGGGCCCTTAATTTTTTTCTACGCTGGCGCTGGTCGACAAACGGTTTCGTTTGGTTGGTGGACGTGTCCAGCCTCCCGCCCTTTTCCAGGGGAGTCGGTGAAGCTGGGATCCTTCTTTTCTCCACTCTTGAACACGTCGTTGGTCTCCTTT
Organism: Fusarium sarcochroum; assembly: GCA_013266185.1. Lineage (NCBI taxonomy): Eukaryota > Fungi > Ascomycota > Sordariomycetes > Hypocreales > Nectriaceae > Fusarium > Fusarium sarcochroum. The sequence goes on along the minus strand of JABEXW010000081.1, from coordinate 105,028 downwards.
AGGCGGGTTTGAAGCTCTCAAAAAGGGCTTCTCTTACTTTACTTGAGAGGTTGGAGTTGGAGCTATTGCTGTCAGCCCAGGTTTTAACGTTGTGGTGCTGCGCATACCGAACACGGTCCCGAGTCTCTTTCATTTGTCCAAGGCCAAAACACAACAAATCAAAAACAAGACAAGCCATCCCATCCCATCCCGACCCATGGATCTCGCTGCCATTGACGAGGATCCCGCTGCTGCTCTTGCTGCAGCTGCAGCTGAGGAGGCGTCTGCAGTCTCGGAGCAACAGTTCATCTTCTCGACGCCTGATCGCAAGCAGCCTCTCTCAAACGCATCATCTACCGCCACCACCCCAGCCACCGGTTATTTCGCATACAGCGGTATCAACAACGACTACCGTAATGAGTTCCGCGATCGATATCACGACGACCATGACTCAGCGCAGGAGCAGGACGACTTTCCAGGCCTCAGGACGCCTTCATTACTTTCCAGCCCAAGTGTAGCTTCAAGTCTGGGTTTCTCCACAGGACGGGTGAGCCCTCATAAGAGAGAGCTCTCCGGACACTCGAGGCTATCTTCTATTCACGACTCGGAGCACAGCAGCACTTCTCCGTCTTTCCGTCGAAGTAACCGATCTGCGCGGAATAGTCGTGATGTCTTGGCACAGAGGTTGAGTCAGCTCGCCCATGAGCTCACATCCGGCGATGACGATCTCCTCGACGATAGCGGCGTCGATATTCTCACTGCGCAACTTGACCAGCTGGAAGGCACAAAGCTACTTAAGAAGTCTGTCTCATTTTCTACACCATCAACGCCTTCGCCGCGGCCAACACCTCGCCGACCCTTGAGTCTCGACATGCGCAGTCCTGGCGACTCTATCTTCGGCTCTCCAGGATCCGTCTTCAAAACCCGGTTCTCCGACTTGTCAGCGTCTATTCGAAGGGATCCCGAACCAGAACCGGAGCCCGAGCCAGAGCCTCCGCCTAATCTGGGAATGACGGTAGCTCAGGCTAAGAAGGTTATTCAGGAAGTCACCCAACTGAATGAGGAAATGTCTCAACTCGTCACCAACCTCAAGGCTCGTCAAGAAGAGTCTGATGTATGTTGTCCTCTATTTTCCACTGCTTCTTTACTTACATCTCCTGCAGCACATCCAAGGCCTCCTCATCGAGCGTGCCGAACGTGCTGCCCAGCGCATCATCTTTCTTCAAAGCAGGATATCTCATCTGTGAGTCACCCTTATACCTCCATGTCCTAAACCTTCTAACGTTCCATACAGCGAGCAAGAGCTGCGTGAGAATGACGATGAACTCCAGTACCTGCGCATCTGTCTCAAAGCCGTGGAGATACAAATGCCTGCACACCCAGACAAGGAGCTCCAAAGATGCATATCCTCGTTCAAGAAAGACTACCAGGCCCTCAAACGCAAACGTGTTAATCGCTCCAGCATTGCCAGCCTTTCCAGTCTCGGTTCACCATATCCTGGCTCACCGGCATGACGGAACCATCAGTCTTCCTGAACTCGCTGGCGATAAAGGACACCAACATACGTAACGCCCAAACGAGCATACGACTTTAACGACGCACACATCTCTCACTATCATTGCGCCTCACGCCTTAACGCTTTACGACGCCTCGCTTAACCTTTCTCACGCGACATCGTTCTCATCATGGTCATTCCGTCAAATCATGACTTCTACCATTCTACCTGCGCACTACTCTTCGTACCGCGCTACCCTTCACAACATCAGATACCCCTTTTCCAAAGCAAGCACACTTGTGTTTCTCCCATTGGCATAAACTTGGTGCATTACGGCATAGCGATCGTTTTCCACATCTGGCAGCAATGCCCAACATCTTTAATGACACGGCGTGATAATAAGTCCCTGTCTGGTTTCTTAGTAGTACGGTTTTCTTTGTTAAACAGCCCATGATATCAGGCATGAAAAAAGGTTATGAGTTTGCTCAATCAGATAGCATCAATGGAATGACTGCATTATGTTTTCAATTAACCACCAAGGCCTACGTGCCTAGACTGTGATACTGTAACACAGTTGCTCTGAGAGCAATGGCCCTTTCAGCAATTGTCATATGCGTGTCAACGTCCCTGAGCTCCATCATCTGTAGTACGTTCCCCCAACTGCTCGAGAACTGGCAACCAGCCAGGTGGTCCAAGAAAATCTCAAGACAGGTATTTTAGTTATATATTAGTATACTTAAAAAGGACTTATGCTAAGGTCAGGGTACTATTCTATCTTCATTTTTATACCCCAGGCACAGAAAATCTTATTATTAAATGTATTTATTTCTCAAGATTTCTTCGGACTGCGTGCTAGCATAACATCTCAGCTTGAGCCGCAACATACTCTCCAAATACCTTGTATCACACGCCGGGTCTCATACCAGCTACACCTCTCACAGTATTCGCTGATCTGCAATCGAATACAACCCGCTAGACCACGTGGCTGTAGAACATAGTATACACATTCTTCTGAAACGATCATCAGAGGCACAGAGCACAAGCAACGTGCAACGAACGTGGCATTTCATGACTAAAGCATCCCAGTTCCACACCAATCGATCATCGTACAATATCAGAAACATACAAGAAAATCCATTAAGAAGAAAGTTATGGTCATACATGTCATCAATTTGTCGTGTGAAATCGTTAAACTCCCAACCAAAATTCATAAGAAAGGGGGAAAAAGAGAAGAAGAGCAAAGTCTAGTCCTTCTGTAGAGAGGATCTAGAAACTTTTACATCAAATAAACCTCCAAGCCTCAAAGTGAAAGGGAAATGGTATAAAAGATATTCAGCGAACTCGCTCATCGCCTCCGCTGGAGTAAGGAGAACGGTAATGACCACCATCATCCACAACAGCAGTCCGCATAGGTCGCGGATTCAAACGCAAATATTCGTCATAAGTCATTCCGTTAGGATCTTTCCCCGTCTCCTCAAAGATCAAACTCGAACGACGGTCAGCATCTCTGCGTCCCATGGATCGAGGCGTTGCTTCAATCGGGGACTTTGACTCGCGACTTGTAGGGTATCTGTAGTCTTTCTCGCGATTACGTCGACTGCCACTGCTGGGATAGCTGTTTCTGTGGCCTGAGGAGAGCATGTCGTAGCTATCAGCTGCACTAGTAGAGCCGCTGTCGATGGTCGAGGTAGAGTGTCGGGAGCGGTTGGATACGGGGCTTCTGTTCCTGTGGCCTGATCCTGTAGATGCTGGACTGGACTCTTTTGAAGGACGGATTGTACTATCTGAGCCGACGCGGGAGACGAATCGATTTGAAGGATCGGAGCGGGATAATGGTGATGGTTTGTGGTTGTCTTTGGATCCACGGCGATACTTTGGAGACTCACGACCTCGATCGTGGTCTCGATCTCTGTGGTCATCGGGTTTGTAGCGTATTGTTTTCTCCTCTTTCAAGATAGCCTTGTAACCATCATCGGATGAGTTTCGTCTGAAATCAGATTCGTTCTCCTCGGTATGCTTGATCCAACCTGAAATGGCATCGACGACAAGATCGTGTGTCTCCCTCTGTCGAGTCGTTGGAAGAAGATGTCGAGAAATCTGCTTTGGTAACCGCTCCGGCTTGCCATCAACAAGAACACCATCGGCTGTGATGGGGAGGTCGGCCATGATGTGATCCAGTCGCTTGGCTTCTTGATCAGGGAACGCCTGGATTTGACAGACCATCCAACGCTCGAAGCCAGCAGGAGTGAGAGATGGGATGTGAGGCATGCCGCTTGGTCGTCTCTGAATGAGATGGTTCTCACATCGTAGATGCTGATATAGCGTTTCGAGGCTATCGAGAGCTCCATGTGGTCGACAGTCGAATATTTCTGACAGAGTTAGACGGGCAGTATCTATACAACAATTTGATACATACGTTGAAACGGAAAAGTGTCTGATTCAATCTTGTATTCGTGGTAAAAAGCGTTGAGCTTCTCTGGCGTAACGACGAGCGAGTTGTGCGGGCTGTACTCGGCAATCTATAGATGATCAGCATTCAGACACATATCAATCAACTTGAAGATGGCATACCAGGTAATTGGCAATACCTCGTAGAACCTGTCCAAGTCTCGCAGTTGGTTCGCCTTTGTCATCAAATAGTCTACCCCATTTCAAGTCCACAGCTGATAGCGTCGGGCCCTGCTTTATCGGTTCCGGAGCCGGCGAAGGCCGTGATGCCGGACGTGGCTCCACTGGATGGTGCTCCGGGCCGTCATTTAGAATGATAGGGGCTTTGGAGAATCGTACAGACGGCCGTGATTTTGAAGTAGGTGGTGAAGACTCTTTCGTAGCTGGTTTTGGTCGTGATGAGTGGTGATTGGAGACTCGAGAGGATGTAGAGTCGGAGACGAAGGATGTCGTAGGGCTGCCAGCTGTAGCGAAGGAGCTACGGCTAGAGGAAGGGTAATCATTGGCTTTGTTGGATTCGGAAGAGTGAGCTGCTGGTTCAGGTTTCTTCGAGCTATCTTTTATAGGCTCTTGAAAGGTCGGTTGGTGGGAAGATGCGGGCTTGATAGGATTTGATTTGGGGCTTGGAGGCTCTGAAGATGAAGGCGTATCTGCTGGTGAATGCTCTTCGACGACTAGAATAAGCTAATTAGCATCGAGAAGTGATTGAAGTAAGTAGACGGTCAGGGTTGGACTCACGCTCAGACTTGACCTTTTCAAAGATCTCGTCAAACCATCTCGTCTTCATCTCATCAATCGTCAACTTCCTCACCAGGTCCTCGACCTGTTCTTTAGACATATCTGCACTGAGTCTCTTTTTCATTTGACCGTCTGTTGAGCCGGAAGCCACGGATTCATCATCATCTCTCACGGCGGTCTTGACCTGGGGTATTTGAATACTCTCCGTTTCCCCCTTGCGAAACCCTTCCACAGGTCCCCCGTTCATGGCCAAGGCGGCGATCGGAGACGACGATGGTTCAGCAAGCATGGCAACCTCACACAGCAGTAGCCAGTCCCTGTGACGAGGGGGGACACGGCATGTAAGACGAGTGAAACTAAATAGAAATAATAGTAAAATTGGTCACACAGAAAGAATAAGTCAGATAGTAAAACAACAAAGAAAACAACAGCAATGTAGAAGAAAAGGCAACAAGTGCAGCGTCAGAAAGAAGGCAGATGAGCAGGCTGAGGAGGGACAAGGTCGGGCTTTTACATGACAATCGACCAACAACCTAATAATCATTGACTACAACAGAGACGGACATGACACAAAGGGACAAGACACCATCTTGACCGCAACGAGACAAGGATCGGCTCTGCACCAGTGGAGGGTCGCGCAGCAGCCCTTGAGGCCTGCGCATGTAGGTTTAAGAAAAGGGTCCACGCAGATTGGAGCACGGAAAGGAAAAAGGGTCTTACAGGGGATTGAAGGGGGAAAAGATGATCGTGTAGCGTTGCGTGGCCGGGCGAAGGAGCTGAGCTGAATAGATTAGAACTGGTTGTATTGTATTATGGTGGTCTCGAGGTGCAGGTCGATAGATCCCTGCATGTTGGCGTCAGGCTTCAAATATGTCATACATGCTTCTGCCTCTGTTGATGCTTCGTAATTTATGTCTTAGCTGCTAAAATAACTCTACTACAGGTCATATAAGTGCTGATATAAGTTCAGGTCATGAGTAATGCGAATATCAAGCTGAAGTTATCAACCTCAAACATATCGGTCAAGTTCAAACAAAACGCAACATAACACATCACAACTCATCTGTCTCGGCTACTCCCTCGTCCAAAAACCCTGCTTTCCCACGCTCACTCACTCACCCAACCCACCACACCAAAGGACCCTTTCCTTTTCCCTTTTGCACAGAGTAACACGCTCCGGTTCATCATTGGGCCGCAACCATGTTCTTTCGTCCGCCCTAATAGAACCTAGCTCCATACCTTATTATTGGGCGGCCTGCGCGGGTTTCCCTTTTAACCGGCGGATGGGCAGCCAGACATGCGGGAGGCGAAAAACAATGCATGGCGGACTTGGCGATTGGGGAAAGCAAGATTCATGTGGATATGGATGACATGATGATGCATATGATGTGACCGGCAACGAGGTGAGACTGTAAGGCTCTCTCGGCAGAGCGTTACGAGGAAAAAGAATGTGTAATACGGTATGAGTGTTAGGTAATTGATGGAGATGTGTTTGAGTCGTGGTTACACAATGAGACGGAGACCCCTACGACGCGTAATATATTAAGAACCTCATGTTGATAGTTACGGATGATCAACTGCAAATCAACGGAAATGGAATACATACCCATCTATTTTGGGCCACATAAGAAGCGGTCTAGAAAACGCCTATTTCAACAACACACAGACCTTCAACCCGTTACGCAAGCTAGGAACAGGTCTAGTCAGGAACATGTTGACTGGTTCATGTTTATCCAAGTGCCGTTCAGAGGTTCGTTAGCACCAGGCAGCATGATTGGTGATCCTTTTACTGATGAAACGATTCGATTTCGAGAACAGCAAAGACACTATAATAGTAAAAACAGTCCCTTCAAAGCGCCAGTAATGATATGGAGCTGAGAGTCAAGACATTCCAAGCAACACATATGCTAAGCGTCATATGCAGCAGACGCCAACGCCTACGCCCGTAGTAAATATGCAGTCTTTTACAGCCACTGCGATGCCCTTCCCATAACATTTACGCCTTGTACAACAAATCCAAGAAACCACTCGCCAGATCAACGACAACACTCTTGTTTGGCAGCGAGCCGGCGACACCGTATAGTGCTGAGGCATCGCCCATGGCCTTGCCGTGAGGTCCCTTGCCCTCGACCAGACGGACACGCTCCTTCTCACGCTCCTCTTCCACAACAGCCTCGAGATCAGAGATCAGCTTCTCCCAGACCTTGGTGACGGGCAGAGTCACTGCAACGTGGATAGCAGGTGGGTTCTGTAAGGCGTTGAGGTGCCATCCCTTGGCACCCATACCATCGGCGATGTCGTAAACGTTCAAGTTGCGGGCTGTGAAGGCAACAACCGAGACGAGCGGCTTGCCGAGGATCTCAAGCTCACCACTCAATGCTGGTGTGCTATGAATAGCTTCGGCGATCTTCTTGGCAGTTCCCACAATCTTGGTGCAAGCATCGATATAACCGGTCTCACCCATGGTCATCAAACTAGCCCAGCAACCAGCGATGAGAGCACCAGGTCGAGAACCCGCAATACCGGGAGACGCATAGACACCACCAGACCAATCGGGAGAAACAAAGTACTGGTACTTTCGGAGGTCGGCGGTACGGTACAGAACAGTAGAGTTTCCCTTGGGTGCAAAGCCGTACTTGTGAGTATCACAGCTAATACTGGTAACACCCTTGAGACGGAAATCAAAGAGCTGAGACTCAAAGCCAGCACGCTCAAGGAAAGGAACCATGAAGGACCCCAGACAGCAGTCAACGTGGAGCCAGATCTTCTTGCGCAGGGCAAGCTTGGACAGGGAGACAATGTCATCAATAATACCGTGGGGGAAGTTGGGTGCAGAGCCGACAAGAAGGACTGTGTTCGGGTTGACCAGACGTGAAACAGCGCGGACATCGACCTGGTACTCGGGAGCAGGGCATGCGACGAGGTGGACCTTGATCTTGAAATACTCAGCAGCTTTGTGGAAAGCAGTATGAGCTGTATCGGGCAGAATCCTATCATTGCTGGTCAGTCTCCTTGTTCAATGGCACGTAGATAGCTTGACTTACATCTCAGGTTCCGTCACTCCTCGCTCAGTATAAGCCCTCTGGCGAGCAGCCAGGCAAGCCATCAGAATACTGTCAGTTCCTCCGCTAGTAGATGTGCCAGCGGCACCTGGAGGTGCATGGAACATGCTCAAGACCATGCTCACGACCTCGGCCTCCATCTTGCGTACACCGGGGAAGACATCGGGATGGATAGGATTGGCGACGGTGAACTTGCCAAAAGCCTCCGTCTGCAGCTTCAGAAGCTCATCCTCGCCGTGGTATACAGCACCAGAGACATATCCATCCTCCCAGCGGGTATGGTCCAAGTTGGCGAGGTTCTCGAGCTCGGAGCGAACAGCATCATGGGGAAGACCATCCTTTGGTAGAGTGAGGTAGCGGATCTGGTCTTTGGGGACCAGCTTGTCGGACATCTTATCCAAAGATTCCTTAACCTGCTTTTGAACTTTGCCTCGTACACCAGGAGCTCGAAGGAAGTAACCGTAGAGGATGCGGCGAATGTTGGTGTAGAACTCGACAATGGAGCCGATGATACCACGGCCTTTGAGTTGCCAGAATGCGCGACGGGTCCATCGCCAGACGAAGAGAAGTAAGAGGATGTTACGTAGTCTAGAGAACAGTTAGGTATGATTAGTACTTCCATTATCAATTGCAAAGCTATTCTTAAATGAATTGTGGTGATGCATGGTATAGAGACTTACAGATCGAGGTTCAACAGCGACCAGGAAACCTCATGCCTCCTACGCTTGACAGACTCAATACTGCCGCGCAAGTTAGCAGGGAGTCGGGAAAGACTCCCAATATGCGGAGGAGAAGCCATGATTAAAGATTAAAAAGAAGAGAAACCGAAAAGGAGCGACAAAATTGGAGACAATTGGGGAATTGGTGGTGTTTTGAACAGAAAGGAGCTTGACGTCGTCAATCATAGAGAGATATCGCGGGGACAAGCCGCTACTTGATTATTTTTAAGTGGGACCATACGCTCGATCAGGCCCATCACATGCTGGGGCTAGAAGGGTTTAGTAACCGGGTTCCGCGGGAAAGACGCAGCTTAACCCCTAAAGCTATAGCGGTTCTAGCGGTTCTTAACCCTTCAGCACTGGAAACGGTTCAATGGACCGAGGCGAACACCCTCCATCTGCGGGAATCCCTGCTAACGCCGTAATTGTACATAGGCACCCAATCACGCACTCGTTTATTCAAGCACTTGGTGATCGATTGTCACTTGAAGACTCCAATGTGTGTGACAAACTGCCTTATTTGGGGTCATATCCCGCTACAAACTGTTATGTTATGATGTCAGTTTGGAGCATTCCTGTGATTGTTTGTTCAAGGCTGAGTTGTTGAGCTTCTGGAAATCATTAAATCGAGGTGCATAGTTCCTGGCCGGAAGAACGGCAGGCCAGGATCATAGAAACGGTGGTGGGTCGTATCAAGGATTGCTGGGGATATCAAAAAGTCGATCAATCAAGCTGCTGTTGAATGTAAATACATGTCTCCTGGTGTAAGAGTTCCGTGAGTATGAGACCTTAGAAATCAGTGCTTATACCTATTAAATCGAGTGGTTAGATAAGAATCATGTATTGACACTATCGAGCTTACCTGCACTACCAACAAGAGCAGCATTCTTGCGATCCAGCCACCCTTGTCTGCCCTACAGAGAGGTCCCAGCTCCCTTGCGGTGGTTCAACTGCGGTAGATGTTCTGGAATTAGAACATGGGAAATCTGGGCCAGGCTGGCCATATTCGATGTCTCAGTCGGGTGATCCTGAAGTAGACGAGGCGAGACATTCATTTATCATGACAAGTTACCCATCGTGGCTCAAAAATGTACTCCTCCAAAAGAGGAAACTACTTAACCCAACGTTCCATTGATATGCAGATCGAACATGTCCAGTTTGAATAGATCAGCTAAATTTACCAATAAATAACCAACTAACGCCCAGAAAAATACCTATTGGCCTTTTGATCTCCAATCCTATAAACCCCTTCAAGTCTATAACAAAACGCCCAATGACCCTTGCTGAAATGTTTATAATACTTATATCTTCCTCTTCGCGCTGGCATCGCCATACCTGCTCCTTAACTGCTGCTGGTAGAAATGCGATAGCTTATCGCAAGATGTCGGGCCCGTGATGGTACAGTCGACCATGAGCGTTACAAAGTCACCGTCTCGGTACGCATTGCCCTCCTTATTACGGCCGTATGAGGCAAAGGTACGCTGCGGTACGAGGGCAAGCTTGGAGAGGATCGTGGGGTGCCATTGCACGATGTGTTCCTGCAGAAATGTCAGATCATGCCCTCAACTCATGATCAAGTAGATAATGGACTTACCAGAGCGTGTCGCTCAGCTTTTTGAAAGTTGTAGCTTTGGTATAGAGGGTCCATCCATGTTTCGAGGAAATACTTTGCCCAGTCGCCATTCTTGAGGACGTAACTATTAGTTACGAGTCCAGCATCATCCTGGCTAATAATAAGGCCCGCATCTTCACCCTTCAAGTGAGAGAACGTCTTGATGATGCTATCCGGCGGTACGATTGGCCAATCCTTAACCATTAGGCTCTCTAGTTTCGCCGGGTTCATCACCTGCTCCTCTAATGTCCGGTCGAGCTCCATAATGTAGGCGTTCTGGTCAAGAAACCAGACATAAGTGGCATCGGGGTATTTTGATAGCGCATGGCGCATTGCGATAATTTTGGCCCATGATCGAGGAGATTTGCCCGTCTTATAGTCGCTCGCCTTTACAATCATGGCCTCGTATCCTACAGCCAGATGTTAGCCCACCTTTCGGTAAACCTAAGCATAGGAATCGCCTTACCGTGCCTTGCCGCATATTGCTCCCGATTAATTTGAATAGATTCTAAATAGGACGTGCTGTACTGATTGCTGTCGAAAACCGTCACAACGACAACTGGCGGATTGCCAGAAGGCACATGCTCGTGGTACGGTTTCTCGCCTCCCAACCCAACCAGAAGATATACAAGTCCAACGACGCCGAGTAGAACCAGAACAAGTGTACTCTTGCGAATTCGTCGTAGAATTGGTGGTATCTGTGAAGAGCGCTTCCCGAAAGGAGGTGGGTTGGAATTCTTGCGAGGTGGGTATGCGAAGTGCATTTTAGGCGAGTCTCCAGCCGGAGAAAGTCGAAATTAAATGTTTCTGAGTCGCAAATGAAGCTATGGTGGTCTGATTGACTTTCGAGTCGTCGAAATAGTCAGCGCGACTGGGTAGAGGTTCGTTGATCGCCAGCCTTGGGAATGGGAGATCAGGGTCTCGTGTAACGTCGAGGAAGGCGGGCAGCAGTATAATTCGTGATCAAAAGACAGATCCGTAGTCGCAGGAAGAAGTCAAGAAGCGAGCGAGGGCGTATAATTCAATCCGCAGCAGTTGAGAGAAGTAATCAGGGAGCCATGGCTGCCGCAGATATTCGTGATAGATGGCCTTTTTTGGTTCAGCAGCGAATTCATGAGGCGCTGGCCCACATGTCTGGCTCACTCCCGTATTTCAGTGCAGGGATGTCAGAACAGCAAATTCCAACGTCATTTCGGTACCGGGAAGACGTATATCCGGCTTACAGACAATGAAAGAGGTCCAGAACGATAGAATCATGCAGTGAGAATACGATAGAAATTCGTATTGTATTATTCGGTCTATATATAGACTGTAACCACTTTAAAGTATTGTTTGCTTTAATGGTGGTATTGCAACAGAGTGAATTTATAGTTGAGTATCAGATGATCGGAAACATTGTCACATACGGGACTTCATGTTACGATAGGCAATGAAATGGCATTGGTATGTATCAACCAACATTCGACAATCTGCTCACTGTTTTTGTACGAGGGTAGTGTACCCAGCAGACGCCTCACATCGTTTATGACACCCAAGGGCATCCCGATGTGTGAATGAAGGCTGATAATCTCATGCAGGCCAGCGAGCAAAGGACCAAAACGGTCTTCACCCAAGGCACAGCAGAGCGTAAATCTTTGCACACAGACTAGTTGACTTGACACGGAGGAGCAAGATCGAGGCAACTTAAGAGTGTGCAAATTAAGACATACACGAAGCGAAAAGAAAATAAACATGGACAACCTCTTCAAGGACAAGAGCTTCAACAGCTTCATTGATCTTTCTTACTTTCCTGATTCGGTCCATCGCCGACATCTTCATCGTCATCATCTTCCCCAACGTCGACGACCCTATCGCTCACAGTCTTGAGCACACGAGCACTCAGCTTCTGAACAAATTTCCAAATGCCCACGAGGAAGGTGAATGCGCCGATGAGCACAAAGATCAGGTTGATGTTTTCGACACGGTTTCGACCAGTGCCTCCTCTCCTGCCACCACCACCTGCCACTCCGCTGCTTCGGATCTGCCACCAATGGAATGGAGACACAGTGAACATCGTCTTAAATAAGCCGACAATACCCAAGGAGAAGAAGCCCTTGATAAAGTGTTCGATCCACGAGGTGGGCTCTGGTGGCGGAGGGTGCCTCAGGGCTTCGATATCTGTTACCACGCTTGTGACAGTTTCGCCGATGGTTCCAATTGGGTCGGACCAAAGATCAAATAGGGGATCTGCGATGAATCCCAGAACAAAGATGCTCAGTATGCAGAACCACGCAGTCAAGCCAACCTGCGCCCACTTGCTGCTCAAAACAGAGCCCCAGTGTAGTCGAGATATGCGATACGTGAACTTGCATGTTGGACATTGCCAGTAGTTCCTTGCTTCCATGGGGTTTGCAAGTCTCCAAGCACTAAGGCATCCTTCGTGAACATATTTCTGTGAACCTTTACACTTGCACGGTGATAGCAACCTCCCCAATTCCGGATCGTCGGAAACGTATGTAGGTCGAGATGATGACGTCGGAATGCCAAACGTTGATGTCGGGTCAGGGAACCTGGGCTCTTCAGTGTCGAGACAAATACGACAAGTGCGCGGACCGTAACGCTTGTTTCTAGGCGTGCTTTGAGGCTCCTGTTCAGGCTCCTGTTCAGGCTCCTGCCGAGACGTGGTCTCTGGCCGTGGAGGAGAGGTCCATTCCGCTGTAGTCTCTGATACCGGATGTCTTTCTGGTTCGGGTTGCTGGGGAGCAGAGCTTTCCCCTACCGAGGACCAATCCCACGTAGGACCTGCGTCCATATTGATTTATGTGAACCTGTGGATGTGAAAATAGAGGCAATGAAGGACAGTAAGTGGTATAACCAGAACAGAAAGGATGTGCAAGTACGTAGTCGTTGGCCGTGGAAGGCGTGTCAGGCGCAACCTACATGTTTCTGCAAGGCTCGATATTAAGTGAGACCAGTAGGAGAGCGGGGGAAGCACCTGGCTGCCAAGATCATTACCAGGAGATATAAGTTTGAAGAGGCCAGCTCAGCCTTTTGCAGGAGAATGTTGAGGAAGAAAGCCGAAACAGCCGATACCAAGCTGGCTGTGCAGAAGAAAGCTGCTAGGTTTGTGTGGGTGGAGCTTAAGAGCTCCCTGGTCGGAGTTCGGATAATCTGTTGCCCCGCATACAGCTTCGGGCGGGATGAGCTCGACGCGCAGCTGGGACTGCCTAGAGGCTACAGCTGCTTTGGCCAAACACCAAAGCTTCAGTTGCAGCCTTGTTCTGATATCTCCTTGTCAACCCCACGAATTGATCACTACGAATAATTCAACCATCACTTCATTCATATCGAGCCTATCACACCAGGACCTTGAGCGATGGCGGACCGATACTCCTTCTCCCTCACAACCTTCTCCCCCAGGTATGTTTCGGTGACGACACTGCCATTACCATGCGAGCATCATCACTGATAGAATTATAGCGGAAAGCTGGTGCAGATTGGTACGTAATCGCCAGACGCATCTACAACGTCGATTGTCTTTGCATATTAAAGCTTCTTACGACTACCTCGATTTACGAAGCTAACTTGGGGAAATAGAGTATGCCCTCAACGCTGTAAACCAGGGTATCACTGCCCTTGGCATCAAAGGTTCGCGCTGTCTCCAACATCTACAGGGAACTGCTACTGACCAAAACAAGCCACCAACGGTATCGTTCTCGCCACCGAGAAGAAGTCGTCCTCCCCTCTCGCCGACCAGAGCTCCCTCTCCAAGATCAGCGACATCACCCCCAACATCGGCATGGTATACTCCGGCATGGGCCCCGACTATAGAGTGTTGGTGGACCGCGCACGCAAGGTTTCGCATACCGGTTACAAGCGCATCTACAACGAGTACCCCCCAACTAGAATATTGGTGCAGGACGTCGCCCGTGTTATGCAGGAGGCCACTCAATCCGCCGGTGTTCGACCCTACGGTGTGAGTCTGTTGGTTGCTGGCTGGGATGAGGGTATCGAGCCTGAGGAGGAGAACCAGACCACTGAGGAGAGTGAGGAGAAGAAGGTCAACCGAAAGACTGGCGGTATTCACAAGGGCGGCCCCATGCTGTACCAGGTCGACCCCTCTGGCAGCTACTACCCTTGGAAGGCTACGGCCATCGGCAAGAGTGCAACCAAGGCCAAGACATTCTTGGAGAAGCGATACTCAGAGGAGCTAGAGCTTGAGGATGCCATTCACATTGCGCTGTTGACCCTGAAGGACAACATCGAGGGAGAGATGAACGGCGACAGCATCGAGATTGGTAAGCTTTTGAAAGACTTGATTGGCAAATCTGTTTCTAACATTCTGCAGGTATTGTTGGTGCTCCCGCAGAGCATCTCCTGGGTCTCGAGGGCGTCGATGGGGCTGTTGGACCCCGGTTCAGAAAGCTGACTCCCCAAGAGATTGAGGATTACCTGACGAGTCTATGAAAACCTTTATGCAGATGATCACAACGAGAAGCCTTGTACAATAGAGGGTCATTGGCCTCAGCCTATAGAGGCTCAATAGAGCTGGTTCTGGTAGAAGGGCGGCTCATTCTGGGCTTCGAGATTACTTTGGTTTTGCCTTTGCCGTGACTATAAATGATGACTTGGTACCAGCTTCCACAGCAACAACTTCCCAGCCTGGAGAGGGTTTAAAATTCATCTTCGACCACGATTTGACTGGTTCTCTTGCGTCCCACCCAAGTCCAATTTGGCCGTTTGTGTTATCACCCATCACATAGACGCAACCATCAGTAGTCAGAGCAATAGCATGTGACTCCCCAACTGCGATGTCCTGCACGTCTTTATCTCCATCTACTTCAACGTAGTTTGGTATCGCATCAAGATCGGTGAATGCGTTGTGTCGATTATACGAGCCAGGCGATTGCATGCCCCAAAGGTACAACCCACCACCCTCTGTCAAAGCCGCAATAATGTATCCATTAGCGGATATTTTCTTTACAGGCTCGCCAAGGTCACTTAGGTCGGGTACAAGACTGGGTATGTGAGGAGGGCTGTGGATATGGTTAGCCGTGTTGGTGTGTGTGTGACGATAAGCACATACCAGGACTCGTCTACTACGCGGCCGAGGCAGTCTTGGAATCGAGGATCGCCACAACTTAGGACAGATCCATCCCCTAGAAGAATGACGAAGCCGACATCGTGAGCTACTATTTGCCGGACAGGAGATTTGCAAGGCCAGGTATTCGTGCTATCGTTGGCGTTCCATGCAGCCAAAGATGAATACTCAACAATAGCCTGAGCTGGATGTAATGGGTCGAGGTCTTGTGCCATTAGGACTTTGTCATCCCCTGATATCGCACTGATGGAGTCGAATAGGAATCTTTTATTATCTTTACTGTAAAGAGATCTGCTGGCAGGTCCGCCAGCAACAACCCAGGTGTCGTTTCGTTGGACTACAAAGCATCAGAAGGTGAAACAATAAAATGGTATGTGGCTCATGAAGGTTACCTGCAGTAAAAGATATATCAGGAACGACCCGGCTAATGGAGTTGCCTGTCAATTCTCTACTGAAAGTGAAGATATCATCCGGTTCTTCGGATGGCGATGGCTCGAACACGAGTTGATTCCAGGCGTTGAAGCCAGTTGCGTATAGCTCCATACCATCGTCGGTGGAGGCAGCATGCACTGGAAGATCCATGGTAGCCTCAACTCTGAATTTTGATAGATGGGTTATCAAGTTCTGAAGAGTCTTTACTTAAACAACCTCATCTGGTGATCAGATATTATCGTCAAGATATCAGACGATTTCTGGGGGGTTGAGCGTGACAAAATGTTTCAAATTTTCTGCTTGATATAATTCTTTATTGTTCTCAAAGTTAGAACATGTTAGCGGGGAAGTAAAAAAGGAAGCATACCTAGAGAACACCGGTGAGCTGCAATGAACAAATGAAGCCCTGGTAAGATCTATTAACTCAATAGTGATATAGTAGTAGTACAGTGCGAATTATGCACCCACCGGAGAACAATGGCGACTAAATTAATAGGTATGAACTCAACTTCGCACGATCAATAGAACTATCTGCAATAAAGAGGACCCCTTACTCAAGGTGATCTCCACAACAGTAGTGTCAAAGTCCCTATCAATAAATAAGTAGCGTGATGTATTTTATCATTTGACTCTTTCAAGGCTCCTGTCCTTAAGTTTTAGTTGTACAGTGCAAATCATAAATTCCAACCTGCATAATCCACTTGGACCGAATATTACTCTTCTGCTGGCAGTGAATCACTGCCTCTTTCACCACATGGCCGGCCTCCTACAAGGCTTGTTGCTACCAACACAATCGATCGGCCTCCCGCATTATTTTCCTGGGTACCTGCCTCGTTGAGAGTCTCATTGGTTGGTGGGCCTCCTGCAACTGACCTGCAGCTACATCTTTACCTACCTAGGTACTCTAAGGTACTCAGCCATGAGTAGGCGCTCGCAACGTCCCTCTTTCAAAGACTCTCTTTTTGGCCAAACCACAGCATCTTGGAAACATTCGTTTTATGCTCTCAAAATATCATCGCTATCCAAGATTACTCTCTCGTGCCCCCGTTCTTGATCAGTTGATCAGTTGGGTGAAGGTACCTTCATTTTGGAGCACACCATCTGCTCGACACAAGCCACAGCCTCGAAACCGACAGCATTATTCAACCTACTTCCATGATAAAGCAACGATGGATATTTCTCGGCAGCAGTCTCCCCAGAGTGGGAGTTCTGACTCCTCGCCGCCCGAGAGCCCTCCTGTCGACGAGGCATCTACGCCAGCTGTCAAAATCACCGAAACAGTATCTATCATCCCCACCGACAATGTCTCGGGCTGCAGTGAAGATGAAGAGATCGAGTCTAGAGTCGACTCTCCAGCTCCAGTGATTGTCAATTCCCGTGCTTACCAGCGAGAAATGCTGGAGCAGAGTCTCAAAGGGAATGTTATTGTTGCGGTATGTAATCAGGGCGCTGGTTCATTCTTTGTATCGACTGACGCGATGTAGATGGATACTGGGAGTGGTAAAACTCAAGTGTATGGGACTTCTTTAATGTTCAAAGTGCAAGGGGTTGACCAATGTTTACAGAGCTGTTCTTCGCATCCAAGCCGAACTCGAGAGATGTTCGTCGGACAAGGTACGTGATCTAAGGCATTATCAATTAACTCACTAACAACGAAAGATCATCTGGTTTCTAGGAAAGACAGTCAGTCTTTGTGAGCAGCAATTCAACGTCATTCACAGACAAATCCCATCGGTGTCTATGAAGTTGCTTACTGGGCATCTCAACATTGATGCATGGTCGCCAGAAGTCTGGCCCAGAATCCTGCATGGTACTCGTATCGTCGTGTCAACGTTTGATATTCTGCGTGATGCCCTTGATCACGCGTTTGTCAGGATGGATATGCTCGCCCTGGTCGTGTTCGATGAAGGTTGGCAATTCCTCACCCCATATTGTTCCTGCTAACTAGATTGTAGTCCACAATTGCGTCAAAAACAGCTCTGGGAGAAAGATCATGATAAATTTCTACCATGAACACAAGGACGCCGGCCGGCCGGTGCCTGGAATTCTGGGTTTGACCGCCAGCCCAGTCATCTCATCAGATCTCGCCAGTATTGAGGTGTTAGAGAACACGATGGATGCGATATGCGTCACGCCAACCGTCCACCGAGAGGAACTTCTTAGACACGTCAACAGACCTCATCTGGTTCGCTCGCTGTACGACCCCAAGAAACGTCCAGATCGTACCTCACTGATGCAAGCATTGCAATCGGAATACTTGAAGATGAACATTGCACAGGATCCACACGTTGTCAAACTGAAGCCTCTTGCCGCTAAAAACGACGAGTGCCGAATCAAACTTAAAGATGCGATTATGAAGCACGACACTTTCTCTCAGAATCAGATGAAAGGCCTGTGGAACAAGAGCAAAGACGTTCTTGGAGAACTTGGCGGTTGGGCAGCGGATCGATATATATCGGAGCTCATCAGAGTGTTTCTAGAGCGAGTCGACTCGCCCAACACATTTGTTGATTCTTGGTCGAACGAGGACAGGACTTACCTAGCAGGACACTTGCGCCAGATCACTATTAACTCGATCGACATTGCACCACCGACTGCGCAGGATTTCTCGCATAAAGCTAGCAGGTTGATCCACGAACTTATTGCAGCTGGCGACGAGGGTGTGGTTGGCATCATATTCGTCAAAGAAAGAACCACAACAAATGTGCTTTGTGATCTTTTGAATAGCTACCCACCTATTCAGGGGCGGTATCGTGTTGGTGCGATGGTTGGTACATCTAGCCTTGGAAACCGGAAGCATAACATGTACGAGTTTCTCAATACTACCGGCACCCAGGTCCTGGACGACTTTAAGTCAGGCGCCATCAATCTTCTTGTGGCTACCAGTGTTTTGGAGGAGGGCATCGACGTTCCAGCATGCAACTTAGTAGTGTGCTTCGACGAGACTACGACACTAAAATCTTTTATCCAGCGCCGTGGAAGGGCTCGTATGCAGGAATCCAAAATGATTGCTTTGGAAAGCTCTACTGCAGACCCACGCGGATGGGGAGAGTTGGAAGAGGATATGAAGAGGCGTTATGAAGATGATCAGAGAGAATTGGCTAGACTGGACGAGCTGGCGCGGGCTGAGCCAACAAGCTCCATCTATTACATCGTCAAGAAATCTGGAGCGAGATTGGATCTTGAGAACTCTCGACAACATTTGGAGCATTTTTGCCAGGTCGTTTTCAGAACTGATTTTGTCGACCGACGACCTGACTACATTTTTGACAAAAGAGAGTCTGGTTTTGGAGGGCCAACTCTCAAGGCAACAGTGACGCTGCCGTCAGGCTTGCCACCACATCTACGCAAGTTCGAAAGCGCCTGTAGTTGGAAATCGGAAAAGAATGCCATGAAAGATGCTGCGCTCCAGGCATACGTCGCCTTGTATGAGGAAGGCTTGGTTAACGAACACTTACTTCCTATGAACACTATTAAGGAAATTGCTGAAGAGGTCGTGGAACTGACAGTTGAACCCCTATTCAACCCGTGGGTTCAAGTTGCGCACAAGTGGATGACAACCGATGACAAGTGGCTCTATGCTTTCGAGTTTGATGACGAGGAGTCCACAGATTCTATTCGCTTCGAGATCGCCCTACCTGCTAAACTCCCGCAACTTCGAGACATCAGGATATACCCTGAGGGAGGGTTCAAGTGGTCCGTCAGATGTGTCGCGCGTAAGAAGATCTCCCATGAGGAGTTTTCTAGTCTGCCCGACCACACATCAACTTTGCTGGCGATGCATTACGGACATCGCTGGTCTGTGGAGGATCGCGACCATGTGATCAAGGTTGTCTATGAGCTCAAGGATCTTTCACGAGAGCAGATCGGTGCTATCCCTTTCCATGAGAAAGAGGAAGCTGCAGCTGGTGGAAGAATCCTTGTGCGCGACCCTCAAAAGATACCGTTCCACTACGTCAGAACGATCCCTTCGAAACCTCTATTTGAGGAAGTGCAACATCCGTTTTACGGGTACGATGCTGCACCAGATGAGGAGTACCTAGTCGTCGAAAGATGGACGCGTAGAGCAGACTTTCTCCATGCCATTAAGTCTGGCCAGATGGAAAAAGCCAGTGCCAAACCTTATGGCCGGGTTCTTCCTGTTTCATGGGCCACTGTCGACGTGGTTCCAAGGCGAGTCGTTAAGTTCGGCATGTTGATACCCTCTATCATCCACGATTTGGAGGTACAACTCATCGCCTCGGAGTTATCCTCGACGCTGCTAGAGCCGGTAGGCATTTCAGACTTGCAGTTGGTGCTCGAGGCTGTTAGCTCGCGTAGTGCCTCTGAGCCCAGCGACTACGAGCGACTTGAATTTTTGGGAGACTCGATTCTGAAGTATTGCACGGTAATTCAAGCCTACTCTGAGCGTGAGTTCATCCTAACTACATGAATTGCCTGTACTAATCTGAACCATAGACCCCTTTTGGCCGGAAGGGCTATTAAACTACTTTAAGGATCGACTTGTTTCTAATACCCGACTGCACCGTGCGTGCTTAGAAAAGGGCCTTTCGAAATTTATCCTATCCAAGTCTTTCACTGGTCACAAGTGGAGGCCACTCTATCTCGACAATTTTCTTGACGAAGAATCTGTCGTTCGACCACTGAGAACCATTGGACCCAAGAACCTTGCCGATGTAGTGGAGGCACTTATTGGGGCCTCTTGCCAGGACGGGGGTATGACCAAGGCTTTGAAATGCATCACTGTTTTCTTGGGTGACAAGTGCCATTGGCATCAAGAAGGTTTGGGCAGGGACATACTCTTCGGTGCGGCGCCTAGCGACGTGGAACTTCCTTCAACTCTGGAGCCTCTCGAGGATTTGATAGGATATTCGTTTCAGAAGAAGTCTTTGTTGATCGAGGCAGTGACTCATGGGTCATATGCTGCGGATACAAAGCAACGATCTTATGAACAGCTTGAGTTTCTCGGCGACGCTATTCTTGACTACATCATCGTCACCAAGATGTTCAAGTTCAGTCCGCCTATACCCAACGGTCGTCTCCACATGATTAAGACGGCTATGGTGAATGGAGAGTTCCTTTCCTTCATCAATATGGAACATGGACTGAGCCGAAAAGAGGTCGACCTCAAGCCTGGTGGTGCTCTGGGATCTACTGAAGTTTTCCTGCCACTATGGAAATTCATGCGTTACAGCTCTCTTGAAATGGGTAAGATACAGAAACAGACTGAAGCTAGTTTTGAGGCGTTACGAGGCGAGATCGTGACGGCTGTGAGGGAGGGCACACAGTATCCATGGGCGTTGCTTGCACGACTTCACCCGAAGAAATTCTACTCAGACCTCTTCGAGGCACTTCTTGGAGCCGTCTGGATTGACTCAGGGTCCATTGAAAAGTGTGAGGGTGTTCTTCACAGATTTGGCATCTTGCCTTATCTCGAGCGCATTCACATTGAGAATATACACGTTCAGCATCCCAAAGAAGAACTTACCAGATTGGCCGTCGACAAGAAGATTGAATACAGCTACACAGTGGTCGAGGGACCAGAACCTGAGTATCTATGCACAGTAAAGATAGGAGACCGCGTGGTGGGAGATGTGCGAGGAGCACTTAATAAAGCAGAGGCCATGACCAAGGCTGCTGAGCAGGCGGTGAAGCTCCTGACTGAGGAGAAGAGAATTGCAGAGCATGGGAGAGATGAAATGGATTTGGCATAGATGATAAAGACGATGCAGATGAGATACGACTATGCATGGCTTGCAAAGGCAGATCAGTTTAGCATCATTGAGCGACCTAGTACAAATTCAAGACCTTTCATATAAAATGCTCTCATTTAGTCTAAAGTTGCTTTCCAAGTTCTTCTAGAATGGTATCCACGGTCCACTCAAATGTCTTTTCAATATCTCCATCAGCACTCACGTCCTTCTGCACCTTGATATTCTCGCTATCCAAAACATTCGTCTTATACGCCCCTTCTACATCACCACCCTCAAACATCCAAGCATGCTCCTCCACATAGTTGGGCCAGACGATTTTGTCCACATAACCGGGAGGATCCGCCCAGAAGCCTTCCAAGGTGACATATCCGTCTCTAGCTTCTCTTCTCCCCTTGGCTTTTTCGTACGTCGTTCGCAAGAATAGCTTGATATCCAAGCTTGGCTTTATAGCAGCCATTGAAGGCGAGTAGAGCAGAAACCCATCGAATAAGCATAGGCGAAGATTGTTGCGTAGGGGGTGGTTGGATGCTAGAGCCGCATCGACCTTGGCGCGCTGAGCAGCGATGGTGGTCTCTGAGACAGGGCACTTGCCCACAGAGTTTTTGTCTTCCTTGGAGTCAAGTGTGGGCTACAATATGAGATTCAGTATGAGTTCTCATGACTGAAAATGGAGAGACGGGACTTACAGGAAAGGCAGCGTGTTGACGGATATAAGCGAGAGACTCGGCCATGGCAGGGATATCGATAGCCCCAGCACAGTCCCAATCTAAGAGGCCATTCTTTGTCGGCAATCTTTCAAACATTAGTTATGAGCCGGTTTGATAGCTAGTAGCTTGGCAAACAGGCGATAACTTACTCATTTTCAGGTCTATAAAAGTCATCCTCATGAAGAATGAAGGTGTGGGGGAAAATGTCCCGCAGCAGCCTCGCAAGGGTCGTTTTACCGCTCGAGGAACACCCTGAGATGCCTACTATAAGAGCCTTGTTTGCGCTCATGGTGCCAAGGTACACAAAGATGAGATTGTGCAACAAGGGTTGTGTTGTTTGTGAGTCTTTTGATGCAATCGAAATGCAGTGCAAGACCCCACGCACGCCCGGATATGCAGGGAGTAGCGTAATCCGCTAATCATGAATTGCAGGGGTTTTTCTGGTAGAGCTTGAGCTTTGATGGACAGGGTTATATCGTCTTGACATTGACTTGGAATGCTGCAGTTCATTTAATCCTTGTATCTTGTGATATGGACACACTTCTGAACTTTTCATACTACAAATGTGGTACCGTATTTTACACTCACATGCCGTTGTGATAGACTCAACTTCCTTGGATAAACTTGATGAGTCCATTCCCACTCGAGTTTAGTAAGGATCAACCAGACACCATCCGTCCCATCGGGTCAATTGATTTGCTGAGAGGAAAGCCACCATCAGTTATAGAGAGACAAGTCTCTACGTGCAACAACACGCTTCTTTCATTGGCGTGTTCTTTTACAAAATGCTGCCAAGAGATGCACATGGACTGGATCAAGGTAGGATGATTGGACTGAGGTCTAGGTCTTGGGGTCTCATTTCAGGGAGCATTGGCAGTGTAAATGAGGTGAAGTAAGGGAGGATGTACTTGTATAAGTCGATGCCAAGAAAAGCACAGTTTGTTGCAGTGTTGCCTTATATCGAGCACTCGCCGTCAACCTCTATATGATCTGTGTGTTGTTGTTTGCCTCCTCTCCCTTGATTACCGTTAGAGTCCAGTTTCTCTGCCATGTTTCTAGGATAACACGCCCATGGAGCATATATGAGTCAAATGAGAGGATTCCAGCCGGAGACTCCATCATCTCGCTCAATAGTCGCCATCCGATACATACCAGACGCCTTTCCCGTGTTGTCTCCCTTGAGAACCACCCTCGCCCCTACTTAAGGTATCATGGGTCAATTTTCAAGGTTTCTGCCACAAACAACAATGTTGAAGCCTTCGCAGTCCAGTATGGAGAAATTCCAGCCTCTCAAGAAGAGGCTGGTGGCCAAGATTGAGTGGGCAAAGCTTCGTTTTCCAGCTGTGGTCAGGTCGCGAGCCTTTCGAAAAACGGCCACTATTGTTGCCGCTTTCTCGTTTGCTCTCGCTTTTATCATCATCACGGCCAAGCTGACAAATGCGGGCTATTTCATACCCAAAGTGATCAGTGGGATCGCAAAGTATCCGACATGTCAGAGCAAGGGTGTCAACGGAACGACAGCGATATGGGAGAAGTCGCAGCAGAGATACGAGCATCTGATAGATGATAAGTTCACGTACGTTTCTAAAACACTCCAAAACTTCTTGAGCAGACAGAAGCCGACCTAACATTTGTTATCTTAGTATCGCTATGCAGACATACCAACGACCGAAGGAACTTCAAGCTACTCTCAATATCATTTTGAGTGAAGAAGTTCCCTCGCTTCTCGAAGTGGTTGTCGTCTGGAACGACCTCGAAAACCACGCCCCAGAAGATTACATCTCCAAATACGGCGTTCCTGTACGATATCGAAAGTCGAAGCGCAACAGTCTCAACGAGAAGCTCTGGCCCGACCCCGAATACAAGACTCAAGCGATCCTTCTCTCAGACGACGACGTTTACTACCACCCGAAGGATCTCGAGTTTACATTTCAGACGTGGCGCAAATTCGGAAGGAATAGAATGGTCGGTGCTCTCGCTCGATGCTCTCCAGTCGATACTTTTGGTTACCACAAGTACACCTTCTGCTCCAACAAGAAAGGATATGACCATTATAACATGGTCCTTACCAACCTCGCCTTCTCACATATCTCGTTTCTTGATTACTACTCCTCCAACGACACTGCCATGACCCAGATCAGGGACTACGTGGACGAGGGTTTCAACTGCGAGGATATTGCGCTGAACTATGTCCACGGATTGCTCACAGGCGAAGGACCCCTCCTCATCAGCGGACATAAAAAGTATGTCAACTTTGTTCCCACTAAAGGAATTAGCATGAAGAAGGGTCATATCGATGCGCGAAGTGCCTGCCTGAATGACTTTTCCAAACTATTTGGATGTCATCCTTTGGTTGACGAAACTGGGTACATTCAGCGCGGTGTGCTTGTTTTATGAGGATACCAAGCCAAACAAGAATATCATTATGAGTCAGATGAGCCATAGTGATATTGTTGTCGATAGGAGTATCATGATGGAGTTTTGACTTGATGGTATATACTTGCCATATTGGGCTTATTATATCATTGGATTTTTAACAGCTGTACCAGAATATTGCGCGTCATAGCAATTGTTGTTTCAAGGAGGCGAAGAAAGCAACAAGGCATTCGATAGAATCATTTGAATTTTTGAGAATTTCTGAAGCGAAAATATTATATCAAGAGAAATCCTGAATCACTCTGGGACTTTGATCAGCGACACAGCCAGAGGCTGCCCCACGTGACGTAACTAACACCAACCTACTACTAGGTAGTTTCATCACCGAAACCCCCGAACGATACCACAACCTCTCAAAATCCCTTCAATCCAGCACGATGCCCATGAACCAAGGCGAACAGACAGGAGTTATAATCTCCACGACCGTCGTGGCCCTCCTAACCGGCTACGCCTTCGGTATCTACACTATCCGCGGCTACCTCATCTCGCCCTCTCTGGTTGAGGAGCGCCGCCGCGCTCTCCACGACCCTGTTGAAAGCGACGAGAGCGACGTCGACGAGGATGACACCGTGCTCGACCATGCGCCCAACTGGGCCAATGGCGCCGAGGCTGATCGCAAGCAGGGCTTGAAGGTTGCTGAGGAGAAGGAACAGCTGAAGAACCAGCTTATTGTCCAGGATAATGGCGAGGAGTGCAAGCTTGTTCTGGTTGTGCGCACAGATCTGGGCATGACAAAGGGTATGCCTTTCCATTGAGTCTAAATCTTCTGTACTGGATGCTAATCGCGTATGCTCACAGGCAAAATCGCTGCTCAATGCTCCCACGCTACCCTCGCATGCTACAAGGCCCTCTCCCGCGCCCCCGCAAACTCCCCCCAGGCTAAGATCCTCAAGCGATGGGAACGCCTCGGCCAGGCCAAGATCGCCGTGCAAGTCAAGAGCCAGGAGGAAATTCTTGAGTTGCAGCGTAAGGCGAAGTCACTGAGAATCACAGCCGAGGTGATCCAGGACGCTGGCCGAACACAGATCGAGGCGGGCAGCATGACCGTGCTGGGCGTTGGACCTGCGCCCAAGAGTCTTGTTGACCAGGTCACTGGTGGCCTGAAGCTTCTCTAAGCGACATGCGACAGTGAACATCAAGGCGTCAATAGGGTGTATCATATATACGAAGACACGCACGGAATTACGAATCGGGTTGGGTTTTTCTAAAAGTACTACAGGCATATAAATAGACATTCAAAAGCGAATTTTGATAGACAAAACCGCATTTACACTTCAGACGGGACACGTTTTGTGTGTTGAAGGGTATTATTCGCGTGTGTACAAACAAGTCTATTACTCCTTTTTGGAAAACCTCGACAACGCCGGTCCCAGATCCGCTTCCGCTTCCATCTGCTTCTTGTCCTTCTTCGCCTGCTGCTCATTCCAGATCTCGTCCACCTGCAATCTCTTCTCGTCGATGACATTCTTCTTTCGCTGCTTGCGCAGGTACTTCTTGAGCGCGCCATTCTTGCCTCTTGCTCGCTTGCGAATCTCCTCGGCGATGTCGGCAGCGGGCGCATCGAGGTCCTTCTCTGCGCGGCGCTGCTTCTCGGATCGCAAATCTAGGTTTCCGATGTAGTTGGGGTCGAGCGCGATCATGTCGGGCTGCAGTTTGTTGAGCAGACCCTTGACCTCGGACTCTTGGCGCTGCTTGGCCGTCTCGAAGGGGTTGACTTCCAGAGCGTCGTAGTTGGCCTCACCAGCGCCAGGGACGATAATGGAGGAGAAGCCGGAGTCGTGACCAAGACCGAGAACATCTTCGAATGGGCACCATTGTACGCGCTCAATACGCCTACCCTCACCGCCCCAGGCCATGTAAGGGCTTTGAACCTTCTCTTGGACGGGGACATTCTTATCGAATAAGCCCTTCCAGATAGTAGTCTGAGTGCCCCAGCCAACGGCTGTCAAGCCTGTGTCAGAAATTGACAGTGAAGAAGCAGGCTGGCGTGTAAAGTAGTTGTTAACCTCGCGGAACATTCTCAAGTCCCAGACTGCCATCTTCTGATCTTGACCCGCTGACACCATGTATCGGCCTTCACGGTCAATGGCCAAATCTCGTACAGGTCCTCGGTGCGCTAACAATTTAACGAGGGGATCTTGGGAATTGGGCGACCATAATGTGACTGTTCCGTTCTGGTGACCGACATGTAGGATGGCGTTCCAAGGGTTCTGCGCAAGGGAAACGGGTTGACCTAACCGGGTGGGAATCTCGGCGACTAGTTGTCCTGTTGATGTGTCTTGGTATTTGAGGAAGCCTACAGAGCCCTGGAACTTGTTAGCTATGTAAGAAGCAAATGAAGAGGCTCGTACTCACAATTGTTGCCAGTAGGTAGTGGTATGGCAGAAACTCCATATGTGATACTTCTTGATGCTTCTTTAAAGTGTGCAGTTCCACGCCATTGTGATCGTAGATATAGACGTACTTCTTCTGCGCGACGGCAAAGTACTGGTTGTTGTGTAGCCACTTGACATCCCTCACCGTCTCGCCCAGCTGCAACTCGCAGCCCAGCTTGCCCTCTCGCCAGTCCATCGTCGCAACATGACCCTTTCGGCCACCGAGCAACAGGTCCCGCCCATTCCTCGAGTAGTCGAATTGATAGGGTCCAAGATTATCCAGCTTGAGCTCGAATCGCTTCTGCGCCGTCTCCACGGCGACACCCTCGGTGATGTCGTCTTGTCGGACCTTGTATGTTCGTTCGAGTTCGTCCTCGGCTTCGAGAAACCCTGATGTGTTCTCGAGCAGGATCTCGGCATCTTTGGCCTTAAGCGTAGCGTCCTGGTATTTGCCCTCAAGGCGCTTCATGTTGCTGCGAAGCTTCTTGTCCTTGATGGCCTTTGTGTTGACCTTCTTCCCTCGACCGTAGGCCTTGTTCGCCTCTCGAATTCGACGAGCACGCTCTCGCTCATGGCGAGGGACCAGCTCTGTACGAGCACCCTGAACGGCAAGTGCGCCATTATCGCGCACCTTTGTAGTGGGCGCATCAATTGTGTCGACCTCCATCGTTTCGTATTGTCGATGCGCTCACTCGGGAAAAAGGCAGCTTGAACGGCGGGATTGATCGACAAAAAAAGACAAAATTTCGCCGCTTATCTGACTGTCACCGTTATCGATAAGATAAGAACACAAAAATTCCATTTTTTGAATTACACCACAACCCCGCCATCCGCCTGCGATTGCCATCGACATTTTGCCGACTCGATTTGTACGTGAAAGTGAAACAAATTTTTCTCTTGTCACTTGTCCAATCTGGCTTCGTTACCATTTCGATTTAAAGCCGGAGGCGAGAGCAAGATGTCCGCCTCTGTGGCTCATCATCACCGCGCAACGACCAAGGTCTCGCACAAGGCGTTCAAGTCGAGGGCTGCGTCTAAGCATGAATTGAGGGACCGCGCAAAGGGTATGACAATTTTGAAAAACTCGGTATTTTTCAAATTCTGACATAAAAATAATAGGTCGTGTTCCCAACGAAAAAGGCACCCGAAAAACTCCTCACCAACAAGTCATGTCCAAATTCGACCGACGAAACCAGGCCAAGCAGGCCCGCTTGAACAAGCACAAAGAACATGTTAAGGAAACCTCTGTTTTCGCTGGAAAGGATGGTGCCCCCAGACATGTCGCTGTCATTCCTCTTTGCGCCGGAACCGATCTTCAAGCTGCGATCCGACAACTGAACGACAGCGTCGACATCGAAGACAACACCGAGAGTGGCAACTACCGAGTTACTGTCGACCGTTTTAAGCAAAAACTACAGTACATCCCTATTGAGCGAGACTTGAACGCCTGTCTTGATGCTGCTAGTGTGGCCGATTTCGTCATTATTGTTCTTTCGGCCAGCGTTGAGGTCGATGAGCTTGGCGAATTGATCCTGCGCAGTGTCGAGAGCCAGGGCATGTCCACCCTCTTCACTCTCGTTGAAGGCCTCGACAAGATCGAGCCTGCGAAGCAGCGACAGGGTGTCTTGGGCTCTCTCAGGTCTTTCATTACCCACTTCCACCCCGAGCAAGAGAAGCTTTACAGTCTCGAGAGCCGACAGGAATGCGGCAACCTTATTCGATCCCTATGCAGCACAACACCCAAGGGCATTCGATGGAGAGACGAGCGAAGCTGGATGTTGGCTGAGGACATCAAGTTTGCCTACTCAGAGTCCGACCCTACAATCATTACCGGTATAGTCCGTGGCAAGGGTCTCAAGGCCGATCGTCTCGTCCAAGTTGGCGATTGGGGAACTTTCCAGATCGAGAAGATTGTGGCCGCTCCTCTACCCAAACAAATCAAGAAGAAGGGAGAAGAGGTGACCGTTGAGCCCGAGGAAACCGACAAGCTGCTGGATGAGGCTACTGAGGACCGCGATGACTTGGTGGAGCTGGCTCCCGAGGAGGTCATGATGGATGCTGATGACGCCGCCATGACAGCCGATGCCACTGAGGAGAAGAAGGGTGTTCTCCTAGATGACCACCACTACTTCTCAGATGAGGAGGCTGAGGCGAGGAAGATCAAGAAGCGGGTACCCAAGGGTACATCCAACTACCAGTCAGCCTGGTATTTGGAGGATGTCTCCGACTCAGAGTCCGATATGGAAGACTATGATATGAAGGATGAGGCTGAAGAGGAGGAGGCCCGTCCTGAGGATGGTCTTGAGGGATATGCCCCTGCGCCAGCCACCGAGGGTGCTCCTTCAGAATACCCCCAGTCAGAGATGATGATTGAGCCAGACGAGGAGGAGGACGCTAAGCAACTCGAGCAATACCGCGCTGGAAAGCGAAATGAAGTTGAGGACGATCTGGAGTTCCCTGATGAGATCGAGTTGCACCCTAACGTTTTGGCCCGAGAGCGTCTGGCCAGATACCGCGGTCTCAAGAGTCTGCGAACCAGTGTATGGCAAGAGGATGCAGATCGCGCACATGAGCCCGAGGAGTGGAGGCGTCTCCTTCAGGTCCCAGACTACCAGTCCTCTAAATCACGAGCCTCAAGAGAGGCTCTGGTTGGTGGAGTTGAGCCCGGAACTCGTGTTCACATTTACCTCAAAGGCATCTCTCCTGTCCAGGAGAAGACCTACGACCCCAAGAAGCCCGTGACGCTCTTCTCTCTCCTGCGACACGAGAACAAGAAGACGGCTGTCAACTACCTCTTCAACCTCAGCTCGGATTTCACAAAGTCCATTAAGGCCAAGGAGGAGCTCATCATCCAGTGTGGACCCCGCCGTATGGTGATCAAGCCCCTTTTCTCCCAGCCTGGACAAACACCAAACGACGTCCACAAGTACTGCCGGTTCCTACACCCTGGACAATCAGCTATCGCGACCTTTATGGGTCCTTTGACCTGGGGTTCTGTGCCTGTGCTGTTCTTCAAACGAACCACTGCTGAGGAGGTTGAGAAGGAAGATGGTCCTCACATCGGCATGTCGCTCATCGGCACCGGAACCTCCCTGCCTCCCTCAACATCCCGTGTCATCGCCAAGCGTATCATCCTCACTGGCCACCCCTACCACATTCACAAGAAGATCGTCACCATCCGATACATGTTCTTCAACCGCGAGGATGTCGAGTGGTTCAAGGCCCTGCCTCTATGGACCAAGCGTGGCCGAAGTGGTTTCGTCAAGGAGCCTCTTGGTACACACGGATACTTCAAGGCGACGTTTGACGGACGAATCAACCCTCAAGACTCAATCGGAGTCAGCCTGTACAAGCGGGTGTGGCCACGAAATGCCGCGCCCGTGGAGGGCCCGTTGTTGGAGATTGATCCTAGCACGCTACAGGTGGACGGCGATATGATGATGGATGACCAGGCATAGACATGACACCCAGTATACCTCTTTAGATTCAAAAAAGGCGTTTTCTCTTTTTCCTCTTACATGATTATTCCCAATGTTGTGATGCTTCTCAAAAAACGTGATGTACTTTTTAGCCTTAGGCCAACTGCTCCAAGCCCTCTGTTGGCCTGGGACCTCCTTTGCTTCGTCTCTCTTCCTCTGCGCCGCTAGCCTTCCATGCGCTCTTGATCAGGTTGACGATGTGATCAACACCAACGTCCTTCTTGACCTGCGCAAATACCGTCGGTCCTCCCTCTCGCATCTTTCTGGCATCTCTTTCCATAACACCGAGGTCCGCGCCTACGATCTCTGCCAGATCGGTCTTGTTCACAACCAGGAGATCACTCTGCGTGATACCCGGGCCGCCCTTTCTGGGGATCTTGTCGCCACCACTAACGTCGATAACATAGATAATGAAATCGGCCAATTCACGGCTGTAGTTTGCAGCGAGGTTGTCGCCTCCAGATTCGATGAGTAGAATATCGGTGTCGAATTCGCGGTGCAGATCTTCCAGCGCAGCGAGGTTCTGGGAGATATCCTCACGGACAGCGGCGTGCGGGCAACCACCGGTCTCAATGGCGCGGATACGGGCAGGTGGAAGGGCTTTGTTTCGGGTGAGGAACTCGGCGTCTTCACGGGTGAAGATGTCGTTTGTCACGGCGGCGAGGGAGTAGTCCTTTCGGAGAGCGAGGGAGAGGGCGAGCATGAGGGCAGTCTTTCCGGAGCCGACGGGACTATCGAAGGTCAGCTTCTATGCTGTAAATCATGAGCAATGGAACTGTCTTACCCTCCGATTCCAATGGTGAAGGCTCGCTCCGACCATTCGCGACCTTCTACAATAGGCATCTCGCGCCCAATGAAGCTACCAGGTCCATCAAGGATCTCATGCGAATGGCCATGCTCAGCAGCGTTGAAGCCATCATGAGAATGAGAGTGCGGGGCAGACCCGTCGTGAGAGTGCGACATGACGAATAGATGTGGAATAAGTTTAAGGAGACTTCAATTAACTTTGTCGCGAGAAATGAAGAGGGGAAGCTGTTTGATAAGATTCTAGAGGTTGCCCTTATCAGTTTGACAGAATCAAGCTCCATTCGGGACGTGGGGGAGGGGTAAGCTAGGTGGACCTCCGGCGGCCGGCGGCGAGCGGGCGAAGAACCGGGAAAAGCGGGGCTTCACTTACACGAGCTTGTATTAAGATCACGAGTATCGTCAAATCGTTCGCTATTCAGTTCTTGCTCGCTTATCCTCATGTGTTAATCAAGCGGATTTAGGTTCATCTATGGGACTGTCATCTTCCAGCTCCCCATCATAACCTCGTTGGGGTTTCAACAGCAGTCACACTGGAGCAGGTTGAACCTATAACGTAGATGAAAGCTGTCTCGATCAAAAAGTTCACGTTGCTGTGTTAAATATCTAACATTACTTGCTGTAGCTCGTACTTAAACGCTTGTGAGAGGTTCTTCACTGATGCTCAAGCTGGCTCTTTTGCACCGACTCAGCAATGCAATATAATACTTCACCCCAAGCCGCCCATCAGCCCCATTAAGCGGTGCGTAAACCCCCAAGGCTAGATGAGTTCTCGTTACAGCGAGTTGGAAGTTCCGTGCAATTGTCGAATTGTTTCCCCTAGTACTCAGGAAGACCAAACCCTGTTCTCCAATCCTGGAAGAAACAACGTATGTTGAATTGCACTTTGCCCGGCACCGCTGGCACCACTAGAGCCACGTTGACATCGCTTAGGCCTTAACGAAAAAAAGAAAAGAAAGATTCCCCAAAGCTCTGACTGAGATGACGAGAATTCATAGTAGTCGCGACAAGGGAACGCAGTATGCGCTGTGAGTCAACAGTGCAGCCACAATGAATACTGAGAGCTTACAATTGAGTACAGTAGCAGGCCTCAATCGGGGGACCATGGTTCGGATTCAAACATCTCATCGCAACTCAGATCGTCGCGACATACATATTCGATTGCTCATATTCACACCACATATACCTGCATGCATATCTCATCATTTGAACGACTTCATCTATTACTACACCCCAAACGGAAGGTGATCGGGGTGTAAGGAACCTCGTGGGGAGGCCAATTGGGGTGGTGTGATAACAGCAAAGTGTACAACGGGCATTATAAGTCTCCGTTGTCTTGTAATAGACTGACCGAAATAAGGGGGAAGCTCAGCGATTCAGGGATCTCTAGTAATTTTAACCTACATAATGTGAGGACTGACAGAGTCTAGTTACGCGAGGTTGCATGTCTGTTCGCCTGGTCAGATCTCACAATCTGCATGATGTCAAAGTACGCGATCAAGATTTATGACCTGACACTAGCTCATCAATTACCATCACCGACCTAGGCTGAGGGTGTCTCCAGTCCAGCTCAAGCTCCGACAACTACTCAGCTGTTTGTTGAAAGGGTGTCTACCCTGACTACGAGCGGTTAGGGAAAGCGGCCAAGGACTGAAGGTGGCTGACTGAATACACATCCTAATCTTCTAGAAATCATATTTAGATCTAGGTACTCACACTGTCGATACCCAACACCAGCCATCCAATTACAGACCCTGCCATTAGCTGGCTCGTCAGTTTCCTCATCCGGTCTCTCGTGTCTTCATGCAAGCCTCCAGCCCGTCTCCGCGTAAACTCGTCATTTCTTGGGGACGAGTTCATCGTGTCTTACACTGCAGCTTCACGCGTGCCAAGCGTCTTCGTCTCTGACAACTGTCGCCGGCATCAGTCCATGGTTCATGAATTACAAAGCTTATCGTTGACAACAACACGAGCTCTCTAAGTTTTTATCACCCTTGTTTCTTGAAAGCCACTGTAGCCGCCCTCTCTCCTCGCCAATAACATGCTTGGAGCAATGTTCTTGCCACTGAATCTTACATATGCAACCTTGGTCAACTTTGTCAATTCGATTGAGCACCGTTTCTTGTTGCTAGATCAGCTAAGCCCTACGCCCCTGATCACATCTTGTAACAACCCTCCAAGTTCAATGTCAATTATGACAGCCCTGCATAGAAACAAACTAATTTGATATCTCTGAACTCATCTGCAACTTTGCATTTGTGGCACATGCATCTCCTACCGGGCCTGCGGCGGTTGCCTCATCTCTTCAGAGACCTACGTCAAGTGGGCACTTCAAAATGCTACCCAAACAAATACTATAAAGATCATCTGGTTTGTGTCCAAATGTCAGAATACTTATATGGGAGAAAATAAGTTCACAATTCCACCGCGTTCTTCTGGTTCAAGGCACAACTCCTCCAGTCTCTTGACTTATCTGCAACTCGCCATTTTGGGCTCGAGACGTGGTTCAATCATACCATTCCCTCCTTTTTGGACTGAATCAGTCCGATAATCTTCTCCGAGCACTCTGTCTGTTCCTCGGTGGGACGTTGCGCCGTGTGATTGTCGAATATGGCTTCCGGCAAGGCATCCACTTACACGGCTCCGGCAAGCGACCAGCAGCCGTTCGTCTAAACAACCGAGCAGATCACTCCCATGCTAATTCGATCTAGTTTTGAGCCTTGCGGTTTCATGTTGGCGTTATCCATTTATGACACTTCTTCCGTTCAGGAACGTCTTCTTCATAGGGCTGAAGCCAACAATACCGCAACAGCAACGGTTGTTCACAATGCTGCGGGCAGCGGTAGTGAACCGAATCAAACATGTATCTATGCCCAAGATCTTGAGATCGAAGATGAGAAGAAGTCATAGTCTGGAAGATCTTTCTTAAGCTTATACGCACGGGAGATGAGTGCTGGGGTGGTTGGGTGGCACTTGGGACTAACAACTGGATGGCTACTGAACCGAATTCTTGCAGCGTATATACTAGACTTTTACTTCAATTTTATTTACCAATACTTACGTGTACTTTTCTTTCTGAAGTCTTACCAAATCAATGAGCATTCCCATACTCAACCTCATGAACACATAGTAGCGAGCTTGGCAGGGACAAAAATAACCATCGGCAATTCGGCGTAGCTGAGGAGCAATTTATCTTATTGGAAACTATGAATATCTCTCATCGCATTTTATCGTGATCCTTTTACTGTTCGCTTTCGCCCTTTGCTTAGAACCCCGTGACCTCCCCAGTATTGAGCCCCTTGAAACAGTGTATGGGCCAGATATTTGTAGCTTTAGTCTGTTATATAAAACTACAAACCCTTCTCAGAATGTTTCTTCTCCCCTCTTCTCTCATTCCAGGGTAGCATAGTGAAGGCGCCATGCGCCGGGACTTTTGTCGGAGCGCCAATCCGGAGGTCCCGCTTTTCCCGAATATAGCGGAGGGTGTGGGCGACCCACACCACGGAAGGCGCCATCGGTGGACTCGGTGTCAGTTGGTTCCCTTCCGGATAATGGTCTCAGGGGGTCGGATCCGTCTTCTTCATCCCCCGCTTCTGTCGGAGCTGACTTTTGGGGGTTAACTCGGGGCCCCGACTCCAAAGTTTTGCTATAAGAGTCGGCCTGCCACTCCTCGGCTTTCGTCTTATGAACTCATAGTTTCATCTCCATGCCTCCCTTCCCCTTAAGGCCTATACTTTAATGTTATTGCTTCATTGTTTCTTCCAAGTCTTCTACAAGATTTACCCATTGGATAAGAACTTGAATCAATTCCTCTGAATACCACTGTTACAACTGCCACTGCCTCTTGTTTGTCCATGCCGTACTACATACTGTAGTCCTAGGCTCCGACAACCATGTCTTCAACAACAAAAACCTCTTATATGGCTGCTAATAAAGGTCAAAAAGAGTGAGGCATCTTCATTCAGATACTTTCTTCAAGCTGATCGGTCATACTCAGGCAATCTGTCGGCGCTTGCATGCTCGATCGATTTATCTACGACACATCCTCCCTTCAGGATCGGTTACTTCAGCTTCCCTTAGCGACAACTTCTACATCTATGTCTTCTAACACGACTTCGATCAATACAACACAAATCGAATCTGAGAAAGGCAATAGTAGGCTTTGAATGGTGGCTTCTTATCCTTGTAACTCATGTAGCGGAGCAAGTTGTGGTTTCGCCTCGAAAGATATTGCAATTGTGCTTCAGTCTAACTCTAACTTCTAACATCTTATATATATTTTTTCGAATATTGATAGTATACTAACCAGGCTCTGGGCTTCTTGCTCGTTTCTTGTTCTGCTTGGGAAACGGCAATGGTACAGCCTTTATTTCGAATATGTGTCGGCATAGCTTCAGTATGTTGCACGAAATTGTCTTTCTTATATTCTCTCTTGCAAACATGATCCTTCTCCTACATACTTCATAAAAGGACTGGCTCTACCTTAATGTTGCAGACTGTATGTTCATACTTGAACGTGTCATGATAACGATTGGCTTAGCCTTCTGAACTCCGAAATGCGTCGAGATTACCACCAATATCCATCTTCTCTTACACGGGGACCTATGAGATCCTGTTTATTGGACTTCTGTTATACTTTAGACACAATTACAGACACTTCGCTTCCTAGTCTAGGATCAAGGTTCCGGCTTCAATGCTGCCATGGCGTGCCATTGTCGGTGTGATTGATCTCCTTTGCATTGTAGCCGAAGGGGGAAATGCCGGTCATAGATTTCGTTCCACGAATCGGCTCTTTGCCTTAACTTCGACTATCTCCAGCTGACAGGTTTGGACGTAGCATGCACGATGCGCCCGACGGGTAAGCAACCGCACGTAGACAACATCAAACAAGTAGATAAGAAGCCAACGAGAGCCAAGACTGGGGTGCCCAGGCTGTGCTGTTCAGCCTAGAACCTTGTTCTGGATTATCGATGCCTCAGTTATTTCCGTATGTATATGTTGACCGCTATTCACAAGGGGAAATGGGTGGCCTCAATTGAGGCCGGATTTACGGCCATACCCACAAGGCTGAGTTATCATTGCTGAAAGAGCCTCACACAGGCATAATTCCTCTTCTCTCCCAACTCCCCCAAGATGGGTGGGGGTGTAGCTGTCAGTGAAGCGGACCATGCATTTCGTGCAGAATCGGGTCTTGCATCGATCCTGCGATGCACTCATTCCAGATGCGGTAGCTTGGTACATTAA
This sequence comes from Fusarium sarcochroum, assembly GCA_013266185.1. Classification (NCBI taxonomy): domain Eukaryota; kingdom Fungi; phylum Ascomycota; class Sordariomycetes; order Hypocreales; family Nectriaceae; genus Fusarium; species Fusarium sarcochroum. Next base: position 68,704 of record JABEXW010000081.1, on the reverse strand, counting down.
ATGTAACATCATGTTGACAACTTCGTCTCTGACACCGACAAAACAACCAACAACTCACAGGATTTGCCATTTTAGTTGGAGCTCACCGCTTGTCTGAGTTTATGACAGGCTGGAAGCCTGAAACTGAAAATGCAAACGTTAAGGGTGGATTGATGTCATTGGTTCATACTTTATACCTCGTGGCTGTTCCTTTCATTAACACCATCGTATCGAATAACGTTACTTGATGAGGAGGGTGTACAACGTGGGGAAGTGCTGTAGAATTCTGACTTGAAAAAGGTGTCTGAACCAGGTTACTGGTTACACACCAACAGCGTTCTTGGCACACACCAATATGTTCTATGCATACGTCAAAAAAAGGAAAATATCTTCAACGGAGGACATACCGACTTTTGACTGCGGCACCAGACCGAGTTTTCTATGCCTATTTCGTCGTCTTGCACTTTCTTCTGTCCTCCTCTAGTGTAGTTGGGCTGTGGTTGGCAACGGGCGTATAGTTGCCCGGAGTCCTGAGATGGTGTTGAGGCGATTGCGAGCAAATGAGCCTGTGAAAACGTAACTCACACAATATGGACCTTGAGCTGTGTTTGAGTTTTCTATAACATATAAGAAAGATCCAGTGTCCATTTATCTGTCGAGTCAACCTGAAGCATGGCTCTCTCAAAACGCAGCCCATAGTCAACAGATCTTCTGATGGAGCAGAATTATCATTAAACTATTCAATCATTCTTATCTTTATACTTGAATTCTCACACTCCCTTCAACTCGTTTTCCAGCAACCCTCTTGCTGCAGTAACTAAACTCGCACGGCTTTACTTTCATCATGCCGTCCAACTCAAACCCGTCTTACACCGTTACCACGGGTGACACCACAAGGTAAGATACATAATCTAGTTTTTTGCAACTCAAACCAATAACAAGGCTATCTTAGAGTCAACACCGATGCGCCTATGTTGACTTACTTCATTCACGATACGTCTTCGCTTCAGGATCGACTTATCATGAGGGCTGCCGCTGAGAGTAGCCAGGCAGTCAAGAATGAAGCCAGTCATTCCGATTCTAAGGACGCAAAGCTATGAGCAGCTCGACATTATTTCCCTGATAGTTGATCATTAACATGTTTGATGGTTATGTAAGATTTGATTAGTTCTTGTATAGTAGTTGTGCGTTTCAAGGAAGCAAATTGGTACCCAACCCAGAGAAAACCAGAAGGAGATGAAAACAACCAAGACATTCAGAAATTAGGTGTACACTAAGATTAAGTCACATAGCTACTAGGTATATGGGCGAGAATACTATACCAACTTGCTCCTTCTCATGTGCTCCTTTACCAACATATTGGTGATGCTTTACCCTAAACCCGATACTTGTGTTCTACGATACGAACATACCGCTGGTCAGCTTCCCAGCAACAGCCTGGTAGTTTCTCATTAACCATGTCTGAAAGCGTTCAAAGCAAAGCATGTCTCTGAGAAAAGATTTGCTTGATCCCCTGTATAAACCTACAAAATCACCGCACTGGTTGCCAAAGACGCACGACAACAACGTGATCAGTTTTATGAAGAGACATGAAAATGCGTCTATTTTGCGCCTCATGATGTACATTGTTGCACAGATATAATTACACGTTATTGGTACCACTTCCGGTACACCATCCACTGTCCAATTCGTCGTCCTCAATCGTTCACAACCATCTATTGGGTTGGAGGTGTTTTCGTTGCAGGAATTATCGAAGCATCTGCAGTTGCCACTTGGGACATACCAGCATCCTTGAGGGCATCCTTCTTCTTCTTCGCAATAATGGCACCGAGCTTCTCCAGCATCTCGTCGCTGAGCTCGGGCGGGCCCTCGTGGGCACGCAGCTCGCGCTGCTGAGCGTGGAACTCTTGCAGAGGAGTCTGCATAGACTGGGCGGAATCTGCTCGGGCCTGCGTGGCAGCTGCCTCGGACTCCTTCTGCTGTACGTACCACTCCTCGTGGCGTGTTCGGAACTTGGAGAACTTGTTTCGCAGTTCGTCGATGACGTTCTCGGGCATAGGGGCAGAGAGGAGGTTGTAGTAAAAGGTTCGGTCCTCAACCTTCTCTCGGATGGAATCGCCAGCGTATGTTTGCTCTTCGGGAGCCTCCACCTCGGGCCAGGGGATAACGACATTAAGTCTAGGAACAAGTCGATCCCACTTCTTTCCGTGCTCCCATCGGTCGAGAGTCATGTTGGGTGACTTCATGTCCGGGGGGATAGCCTTAAGCTCATTGATAATAACGTCTCTTGTTACTCCGGTTTCGGGGTCAGAAATAGGATAGACAAGGCGAATGGAACCGATCGAGAGGGGCATGGCTTGGGAGCGGCTGTCGTTTCCAAACATACCAGCAGTGATTGCCTATGTTCTGTTAGTTTCTGCAGATGTGCCATAAAGACGTCGTACTTACCCGGTGGTAATTCTCGAGGGTAACATGTCCTGTCTGAATGTTGATTGACCTGATGCGATCAATCTTGCCCTTATCCGGACCATCCATAATAACCACACGGTCAGAGAGAGCGAGGTTGAGCTGCTTCACACCACCAGCCCAGGCACATCTCTTAATCAGAACCTCCGGTCGTGGTGTGTAGAGACCATAGTTGGACCAATCCGTTCGTACTCCCTCCTCAAATACACCATAGCCATTGAATCCCAGATCACGCTTGGGAGCAATAGGGCCCAGCTCCCAATCCTCCTTTCGAGCACGTTTCGCATCAAGAAGATTCTGTCGGACCTCAGAAACAGCCGCACGGATGGCCTGTTGGTTTCGAAGTTTGTAGTTGGTATGGTCTATTTTGGCAGCCTTTTCCGCACGGCGGCCAGCCTGGCGTTGGGCCTGAGCGACTCGCTTGGCGAGCTTCTGCATGGCGGAGGATGAGCTGCGGGGTATTATCGAGGAAATTCGCAAGCTCTAACAGCCCATTGAGCGTATTGAAGCTGTGGACGCCGAGTTGTCGCGTGGGCGTGACGATGAATTCGTTGTGGAGTGGATGGTTAAGCTGGAAATTCTCGAACATGAAACGGAATTAGCCGCGATAGTGGGGGTGCGCCTAGTATATACACACTGTCCTTGGCACTGTACTCATGATGGCCTCATGCCTTGACGAGAACCATCATGTCTTTTGATAAGGAACTTTCTCGACGCGGAAATGACGAGGTTCAAGCTTCTTCAAGATAGAGCTTGCAATACGACTGGCTGTAATGCATTTGAGAGTCAGAAGACGACCATAACTACATGTTTCCATCTTTTCAAAGCAGAAAGTAGGCGTGCCACAACTGACTGTACGGTAATGATTTCCTGGACAGGATTTGAATAAATAATCGGGTTCTTACGTGGGTCGAAGTGCCAAGAAGTGTGGAAAGTGGTCGTTCCCAGCTTCAACAGTCTACATGTGCTGCGGCAGATGGCGGTGGGTATTATGCCAGACTCCATGTCGTAGAGACTAACCTTGAGGCACCGAATGTTGAGTCTGAGTATAGAACAATTTGGTCGTTCAATACCACCTCAGATCAACGAGCATCTTAAGCTCATGTCAAATCAACGAAGTTCCAATGTTTAGTGTGCAAAGGACATGAATATGACCTACAAGATAAGCACGTGTTTGCGGTCAACAAACACCAAGAGACGCAGCAGAAGAGTCACTCCGTATACCTATCATGATCATCTCGCATCATCTCAAGTGGCAATTCATCGCGACATGTCCGTACAGCCAAGGTCAATCAGGGTCCTTCACCTCCAACCGATCAGGGGAGGTTGGATGAAAGTCCTACGCTTCTGGGGCAACGTAGGACTTTTCCATTGGTTACGATCTCTGACTGGTCGCTTCGTAGCTCTAGCTTTTGGCTTTGGCAAGCGGAGACGGGATGGCACAGGGTTCCGCCATGCATTGCATGACGGACCAGGGGTTGAAGCTTGTGCCAGCTTCATGTTGCGTAGATTGCACGAAGAAGGTTGGTGATTGATGGCGAGAAAACAGACAGCGATGCATCCAATATATCAACAAAGGAGATTCAAGGCAGTCAAAGGAGGGGGAACGGCTTGCCCACCCATTGAACTGTAACAAGCCGGAGATCAAGGTCATCAACATCAAACACCTAGCAATAATGGGTGCTTTCCTATCGTGTCATGACCAAGGCAAGAGCCGCCAGATCCCAGCTGGAAATCTCCCAAGCCAGATCCCATTCCCCTAAGAACGGGTCCTGTTTCCAATGCCTACAGTACCTACAAATGCCAACTCGATCATGGGGTTGTTGAGGCTGGGTTGTGGTTGATTAGTCTCGTCTGTCCAAATGACACAAGCCGAGCCACGGTTTCAGCCCCGGAGCTATGGAGCCAAAGTGTTCCATCGTCTCTGGATGGGATGATAATAGCAGAGCACCAAGCACTTAAAGCCAACAACAATGGACATCAGCATAAGCAGGACTTTGGTGGGCCAAGGACTGGTGCGCACGTCAGACCGATAGAAAGAATGCAGAACGTGATGGCTATGAATATGGATGGCGTTTGGCGGTGTTGAGGATGCCTGTCCACGCTGCTAGAAGATGGAGGCGATGGACGGCTGACTGCTCGGCAAAGAGTCAGAGAACTAGTTAGATCACCTAAGTACCTTTGTGAAAGATGACAGCATAGGTACTCTGTACTGACTCGGCTTGGAAAAGAGGCCATCTCACTGATGTACCTAATCAATCAAACCCATTGACAGTCACTCCCTCAATCAAACCAAACCGGCTTGACAAATGGCCAGCCCTAGACCCTTGACCCTTGATGCTCTTTGCTTCCGATGCTAGTGACCAATTCACTCACTCGGTAGGCTCTATCCTTATCTCATCTCGTCATCATTATCACCAGCATTGTTTATTTACACCCTGTTTCACACTCACGCAAATGGACGACGACGCAACGCAACGCAACCTACGCAAGCAAGAGAATAACGGGCCGCCCGCGCATGCTGCGGCGCCAAATCTGCCACTGAAAGTTTGGCGGAGCTCTCTCGGTAAAATAAACTGGGTCAGTTAATTCCCCTCCTGGGAAATAGCAGATGAGGCTTGTGACACGCACTGCCCACGCACTGTGAAGACTCCACTAATCACCCGCAGGATAGGGGACGGTGTTAGCGGCTATTGCCACCCACCAGCCGACGCCAGGGCCACGCCGTTGGCTGCCTCAGGATGGACCCTTTCCACGTAATAAGTCGGAAGTATTCTTTGTGTGGTAATTTCCGCAAAAGAGTACCTGGTCTGGCTTTATCTGAGCCTTTCTTTTTCCAGCCCAGCCCAGTCCAGGGGAAACATTCATTATCAAAGAAGAGCGCAGGCCCAGGCCCCAGCTGCCGCAGCCCCAGCAACAGAGAGATCCGCTTCAAACAACAAAGCTTCCCAGTCCAGTTCTGACGTTGCCCGGGCCGTTTTGTTACTCTGATCCCTGAGTTGAAGAAAGACGTGGAGGAGGCTTATCAGTGAAGACAAACAGCAGTAGTTGACCTCCACTCTTGAGCGTTTGTGTGTGTTAAGCATAAAGAATAGTAGATATACTTAAAACAGACAAACAGATAGATCTCTTGTATCAATCAATCCATCACAGCTTGCATGTTTTAACTTTTTGTTCTGATTCAAAGCCGAAACCATTCAGCTGCCATTGCACGCCTCTCAGCAGTCAAAACACAGTGCGATTCACAAACGCCCGGCTCCTCAACAACCTTGCATCGTCCACTCACCAACCCCCAGCACGACGCCCAGGCCTGATTACTTCCATTGACATTAGGTACTTGTCCGCTATAGCTCTGCGCCTCTGCACAAGAGGTACCTCCCGTCCTGTCCTGTCGACTGCCCTGCCCTGCCTGGCTGCCTGCCCGTTGTCCTGTGCTTGACCACTGTCCTATCCTGTCCTGGTGCTGTCCTGTGCTGGGCCTCTCTTTTTCACTTACTACTACTTAGGTACCCTCTCTTCTCCCGCCGGCCGCTAAGTACCTTACCTACATTACCCAGAAAAAAACCAAGCCTACCTTGACCCAGCCCAGCCCAAGCCCATTTCACCCAAACCAAACCCCCTTCTGACGCTCCTGTCTCTTGCCGCGTCCAACTCAACTCTCCTCTTTCTCTATCCCATCCCCATCGACCCGCAGCCGCCGCTCTCCGCGAAACTCACAACCTGCACCATCTCTCCAAGCTCAAGCTCGCCTCTACGCCAGCAAATCCGTCCATTTCTTCTATTTACCTCACCTTTTCCACATCAAATCAATAGCCATGGCTGAGATTCGCCGAAAGCTCGTCATTGTCGGCGATGGTGCTTGCGGTAAAACCTGTTTGTTGATGTGAGTTGGCCTTCTCACGACTCCAACGTCCCCATCGCCCATCACCGTCTCCATCCCCGTCCATCACCGCGTCGACGTACCTCGTTGCCTCAAGACAGATCAAGTGTGCAGAAGAACAGCGATAGACAGAAACTACTGGGCTCTTGTTCGGTTTGGCGCTTCGCATCGCTGAACGCAACCACCTTGAGATCGTCACCGTGATAGACGCCCCTTGCCTTAGCTTAGCTCACCTTACTCTGTCGCCATCACCATTCTCATTATCGCCATTACTATCATAAACAATCAACTCGATGCTAATCAATTCTGCAGTGTTTTCTCCAAGGGCACTTTCCCCGAGGTAAGCATTGACTTGACAACGTTGATGTCTTTCGCCGACCACGCGCTTTGCCACGCGGCTTGATAAAGACCTTATCTTGTACAAGAATCACCAGAAGCGGACCCCCTGCTGACAATTCCACCCTCAGGTCTACGTCCCCACCGTTTTCGAGAACTACGTCGCCGATGTCGAGGTTGATGGCAAGCACGTCGAGCTCGCCCTATGGGATACTGCTGGCCAGGAGGATTATGACCGTCTTCGACCTCTGTCCTACCCCGACTCCCACGTTATCCTGATCTGCTTCGCCGTTGACTCCCCCGACTCTCTCGACAACGTCCAGGAGAAGGTTTGTCAATCCTCGACTGCCTAGATGGCCGGTTGTTAGTCTTTGTCAAGACAGCTATGCTGACACGTGCTCTTTAGTGGATCTCTGAGGTTCTGCACTTCTGCCAGGGTCTCCCCATCATCCTCGTCGGCTGCAAGAAGGATCTCCGATACGACCAGAAGACCATCGAGGAGCTCCGAAAGACAAGCCAGAAGCCCGTCTCCCCTGAAGAGGTACGACTCCCCGTTCCCAGCCAAGCGCCTGTCTAGGTTCATTGAACTTGATTGGCTAGCCTGCTGCACGTCATCTTTGTCCATGCTAACGATTATCATAGGGTGAGGAGGTCCGCAAGAAGATCGCTGCCTACAAGTACCTCGAGTGCTCAGCCAAGACCAACGAGGGTGTCCGTGAGGTGTTTGAGCACGCTACCCGCGCTGCTCTGCTGTCGCGCAGCACCCGTGGCAAAAGCCACAAGAAGTGCCTTGTTCTGTAAAGGGCGCTATGGAAGCCCCCAGAGCGCAGTCCACGCACACGTGCCGTGGTTCGATCCTGCGTTGTAATCCTTTGTCGTTCTAGTTCAACCTCAACTTGGCCCCGGCAGTTCGGATATACGGGTTCGCGGCAGCCAAGAAGGCGAAGGCTGTCGACATGCATCGGTTTTCTCGGAATCTGGAGTTTGATATCGTCTCGCTCATGTCTGGTCCATCGACCTACGCGCCGACCTTTCTCGCTGGATTGATGGTTTTCTTGTCGGCGGAGCCCATGGTTTCTTGGACCTCCTGAATTTCGCAGCAGCCTGCAGGGGGCTGCTATCACCGACAGATACCTCGTCTTTTTTATTATCACTACTGGCAGGCGAGCGGGACCTTTGTGTTTTATGTATGTGCGTGTCGCGCATGGGGGAGGTGGGCCAGATGTCGTTTTTCTTGCTGGGGGCTGTTGAGGAGGAGGATGAGGAGTGACTCTCGTTCCTTGCTCTCCTGCCCAGTCTGTCAGTGCAAGCTGATGGACGAGGAACCATTTGGGAGGTGTGTCAGGAGGCCAGGAGAGGCTCTGTGGACTGGTCACGGCGAGAGCGTTTGTGTCTGTGTGTGGATATGGGGTCCGGCTGGGGGAACCAAGTCGGACCAGGCCATAAATCTTTTCGTTTTTTCTCTTGAAGCCTCGAGACCGTTACTTAGACCATGGAGATGGGACATCTATTGCGTAGGGCCTGCCTGTTTAATCTCTTGATTTTTTGTATCTTCTTTTACACTAATCTGACGTGACTTGATGCTCTTTGATGTTGATACCACCGATTACCAAGCAAGCCTGTCTGCTTGAGACCTACCAGGTTACACAACCAACTCGAAGCTGTCATGCACCAATCGAGGTGCTCATATATCTCGATGTATTGACTGGCCTTATCAAAGACAATCCCACCCACGTGCCAGTGCCTAGTCATGTGGCCCCCATCCCATGCTAGACCCTCTGATCGGCGCCGAACCTATTTCGGTATTGGTGATACGGGGGATGTAATCCCATCAATCATTAAACACAGGACTGTCATTCTCAAACGTCGGGCCCAAGTTCCGGAGGTGCCTAGGTGCAGTGAATGGAGTTAAGGTTATAGGCACGTCATTTATGAGGGGCATTCGCGTGATAATCGTGGAAGCAGATGTGCAAGGTGAATATCAATCTTGATTCCCTCGTCCTTGACAGAACCGAGTGAGGGTTGAACAAACAAGCGAGTGTATCCTCTGCTGCTGCACAATGCCACCCAAAGCATCGGTAAATCGATATCAACCGCCCAAAAAGAGAGTGACGCTATGAAAGAGCGGCCTCATGACAACATCCGCCCAAACCCCATCCACGCTCCTTTGCTATGCATCCCTAACACCAGTATATAATTCTCAACTGTCTCGTCTCGTCTCGTCTCGTCTCATCACTCATCATGTCTTCGTAAAACTGTCTCTTCATCTTGTTGGGGAGAGCTGGAAGCTTAGACGGGGCAGTGCTACAAAAGGTCAGCATCATGTCATGTCAGATACGTTCAAGGGAGGGGGGAAAGATGAAAAGAAAGAGAAGAGAGGATTTAAACATACAGCACCGCAGCTGCCGCAGGTCTTTCCAGCGCCGTCGATGGCAGCGTGGCACTTGGGGCAAGTGTTGTCGTGGTAGTTCACAAGAGGCTCCATTTTAGCTGAGTGGTGTTGTAAAAGCTGATACAAGGATAGAAGATGTTCAAGGTGTAAATTTGCAGTAAGAATATGAGAAACAAGGCGGGAAACACGCAGACTAATATATCCGCCAACTTCGTTTCCTTCTCACACGAGATTTACGTCGCCAAAGCGGGGTTTGCAGCGCAAATAGCGGGCTTCTGCTTTGTTTTACCCCCTCGTGCGATTCGTCAGTGTGACCCCCCAACTTGCGCTTGTGATGGATGCCTTCACTTTTACTTTTAAAAGATCCACTTGCTGTGAGGTACGGGGACGTCAGGTCACCTACAGTGTCTTGACAAGTGGCGTACGCATTGCTTACTCTTGAGTGTTTTGCTAATATTCGTCCGCGGAGGTCAAAGTTGTCTTGTGGAGACGATGAGCATCGTGTGAGTAACAGCTCATAATAGCTTCGGCGGTGAATATCGGCGTTTTTTTGATGATATGATGGAGTGATGGGCAAAGAAAGACTAAATAATAAAAAGAACTGATACTGGATTGTATGCTCGCGGAGAAACACATTTGCAGGTCGAGAATCCAGGAGGAATCGTCTCCGTCTTGAGATATCATGGTTCAACCTCACCAGAAAGCAGAGTCAGACATCACAATTACGAGCTTCGTCTTCAGAGAACATTAGAAAATGTCTATAATTCAAATGAAAAGTATCATGCCATGCCAACAACTCCTTACATACAGCCAAAGTACGTGCATATGTACGCACGGGTACCTGGCTATCTTTGTCGTATTTTACTTAGATATTCAACCAACTCGTCATTCCGCCTTTTGTACACAATGAATCTGACTCTGGCAGATATCCTATTTGCTATCACGCAGACCTTTCTTCTCTGCCTATCTTACACATCCGCTTTCCCAGTAAGGGTCTATGTCTGTTAATGCTTCGTCATGTTATAATGTTATGAATAAAGGAAAAAGAAAAGCAATTCTTGGCTATGTCCCCAAGACAGCAGGCTTTATGCACACTGCGCCGGTCCATCTTTGCCTGTAGAAAAAAAGTCAGTCCATGTTTCGTAATAGTCCGGCCGAGGGTGTTCTGGCAAATCGGATCTTCTTGAGACATAAAAGGGGAACTCACTGCTAACCATCTTTTGCACAGCCTGGATCACACTAATGACCATGACAACCATACCAAACGCCACTACCGCACCCGCCATATAAGTCCGCCAGCTCCTCGTCGTCAACTTGATGTAACACAGAGGCGGCAGGATATACGCCATGGCAACTGCGCTCGTCGCTCCCACTAGTTCAAACACGGCACCGAGATCACAAGTCACCAGGCTCAGCACCAGGGCGGACACAACAAGACTCGTGCTGAAGAGGAGATGACGGTTCATGTTGAAGGGCTCGTCAGGAAAGAAGTATGTCAACATCACTTCACGACAGACAAAGGCCTCGAGGGGTAACGTGGTGAGCATGTTGAGGCCAAAGCAGAGACGTGCTATGTTGACCATGGTGTTATCGGCGGGAAAGTTGTTGAGAACATTGCCAAGCGTCTTGTCACCGAAAGTAAGGAAACCACCTAGAGCGAGGATAAGACAGAACACCATCGATATACCGGTTGAATAATGGGTGACTCGAGAAAAGTTGTCAATAGTGGGTGTTTTGAGAGATCCGTAGATGAGAAGTGAGTTGTGATGGCAGACAAAAGCTACATAGATCAGCAAACGCCCCCTTTAGAATACGATGCGAACTCAGGGACACAGTTCGTAAGGGTGATGAGCATACCAAATGAGATAACACCAATGGCCTGAAAGAAACCGCCATTGACAAGAAGAAGAGACGGGCTGAACGAGCCTCGTTCCGATGAAGGTGTCAAGACACCCTGCACGAGAATGGTAAAGACAATAACCACCATGCCAACGAGTGCAAACGTGCTCGCTTTGGCCAGCTACCCAAGATTCGTTAGTCTATGCCTCACAACAAGGGAGTAAATGGATGTAATCCATCCCTTTCGATTCTTACCTTTGAAATATCCCGGTACAGCGTCAATGGATACCCAATCCCCAGCACGAACACCGCAATGGCAACTTGTCGATTCGCCAAAAGCCCAATAACAGGCACATTCGACAAGTTGGGCCATACAGCAACTAAAACATGGGGAATCGTATCGCCTACGATAACACCGTATGCGACCATGCCGCCAAACGCAAACACCCATTGCGCAATACTGATGGCGATCAACCCGGACTGTCCAAAGCAGTGCTCAACCGTTCCCTGGAAGTGGCTCGTCCCGCTGAGCTTGCTGTTGATGACAATAAGACAGATCGTCCAATCGACAACAACCGTCAAGCCAACCAGCAGCAGGATTCCACCAACGAGACCAGCTTGGCGTATAGCGTAGGGTTGGCCGATGATACCCGCACCGATGATGGAGTTGGCCATGTTCATAAATGCCGACTTGAGTCCTGACTTTGGTCGGTTCATCTCGTGCTCGGCTTGTTCAGAGGGGTCGCCCATCGAATTGGCGAGGGCTACGCTCGGTGCCTCGATGTCAGTCAGGAGCGGCACGCGATGCGCCCGCGCCGGACTCGTCACCTCCTCTACATCGAAGTATCCATCGTCCGAGGACCGTCTATGTCCGTCCGTGAAGCCTCCAAACGGTTCGCCGTTGCTAACACCAACGATCTCGGGCGTCAAGTCGAAGCGCACGCGGCCGGGTGTCCGGGGCTGGCCATTACCACCATCGCCCTCGACCTTGCCTGAAGACTTGCCCAAATCCGTGCTCCCACTTCCACTGCTGTTATCATCGTCGCCTACGCCAAAGTAGTCGTCGTCGTAGTCGTGCCCTTGTTCCAGGAGACCGCGGTCTTCGCCGTGCGGGTTCGGGGGGCCATCGTTCCTGGCGTGCGTCATTGTCGAAGGGGAGCAGCAACGAGATATTGCGTGCACATTTTCTCCCCAGGAGGTAATCGAGTTTCGTGTCGTTCGTGTGTATGTGTGTTGGAGATTATACAATTACAAACAAAGGCGCAGGAAAGGATCGACTGTCGAATCAAAAAGTTGGTGGTTGTGGTTGTGGTTGTAAGTTCTAAAACGTCCCAGTCTCCTTGCCTCGTGTTAATGGAAACTTCCATTAGCTTAGCCAAGCTTGGTTGTCTGTCCTTCCCCCAGATAAGCAAGGATACAGCACCTTAGCGTGTCTCTCACAGCATGATAAGCGCCAGGATTGGCGGACTGCCCCTAGTAAAATCGGGCTCTCGGTGGTGAAATCGCCCGCTAGTTGTGCCTAGGCGCATGCAGGGGCACGGATCCATCATTCCAAAGGGGAGTTTGAACAAAGAATTGACGCTGCTCTCGAGTTTCTATCTACTAATTTGTCTTGAGTTATCTAATGTGTCAGTAGCAAGAGTTCTCTATCATATCAAATATGGTAGTCATGTTTTTGTAAATGTTACTGCAAACTCTATAGCCTCATTGAGGCAGATACACAGAAAAATAGGGGTCCAATTTATACTCTCCTTTTCAACGGCCAGGTTCAACGGACGATCACCAAGAGTCTGGAAACTTTGCGGGCGTTCATAATAAATCGATTTCTTTTGTCTGAGTGAACCTTAACCTTCGAATAGATTGATTGTTATGGCCTCCCCCATGGCACGTCTTCAACATAAGCAGCATCACCGAATAGCAGGTCAATCCATCCAACATGTCTATTGAGGTTGGTGGTCTATCTTCTACTACTAAGAATGTTTTGTAGCGTGGCTTTAATTGCCATATGTCGAACCCGTCATGTTCTCTCTCCCTCGGATCGGGTATCATTGTAGCTATCGTCGCACCACATATCCTGTCATGCCATGCTCTACCTGTTCTTCCTGCCCCTTTGTGCAGTCTTTGCAGGTGTGCTCCCCGCGCGATATGTTCATGCTCTATGAACCTCTGAATATATGTACATGCGTGTCTCCGCATCTCTAGTGGTTGTGTTCGAGTATTAAAGAATGTAATGCCGCTCATCTGGCCTCTTCTAAGCCAAGAGGGCGAAAAATGGTACTATACAGAAAATGAAAGTGAACCGGGCTTGTGATAACAGCCCTGTGGGTGCTGAAGAGTCTTGGGTTTCGCTGGCCTCGCTCGAATCGGCGGTAGCAGTGCCAGTTGAGACTGATTCTTTGCCTAGACCCAAATCCGGTACTGAGCTTGCCGTTGTGTCGGGGGCTGCGCTGACGGTAGTCTCTTCGCTGCTGTCATCAGACGTTTTGCTCGACTTGCTTGAGCTCGTAGTCTTTGTCGAAGTTGTTGAAGAGCTGTCGTCCTCGTCGTCATCATCAGAGCCACCTGCAATGGCACTGGTAGCAAAGCCTGTTCCTCATTAGCGACAAGGTTTAATCACTGATTTATCTTCAACTCACCAATTCGACGCTCGTCCGCATCAAACACAGCGTAGACGTTCTTGATGAAGGTGTCTCCTAGGAGCCACGCTCCTTTGACAACCTCGAGTCCGTATAGGTTACTGGTGCATTTGCCGTCCTTGTTAGGGGGTGAAACCCAGTCCTTGGGTGAAATGGTGTAATCAACTCCAGAAAATGTGACAGTCAGGTTGCCATTGCTGTCGCAGGGCACAGTGTAGGTAGCGCCGTCTTTGCTTTCAGCTCCATCGATAAGAGCATGAACTTTCTTGACGCTCGCCGGTGGTCCAAAGATGAAGGATGTTCCGGTATCGATGAAGCTGCGGATTCCGCCAACATCGGCCTTCTCGTCATTGTAGCCCATATCTCCCATCTCGATAGCCCAGTCGTTGTCTTTACCAATGGTTGTGTAGGAAATTTTGCCGGTGTACTTGTCAGAATTTGGTGAACCAAAACTGATCTCGCCTTCGTTTGAACCGTCAGATGCGCGGTTCAAAGCGACGCAGAACATATTCTTGTCAAGTTCATCAGCCTTGGCCACGGCTTCGAGGAAGTTTGTGTCGGACCCCTTGTTGATCGCAAGGCCGAGAATACCATCAAAGGCGAAATCAAGGAATTGATCCGATGTCGTATCAGTTAGTCCAAATTGATACTCGATGCTCATGCCCGCCACGGTGATTGTATCGGTTGCCATAGTACCAGAAACCTTTCCAGAGCCGTATGCAATGTTGAAGGGTTTATCCATCGATTCGAGGGAGTCCGAGTCGTCTGTGCCGAATGTGTTGTGCTTTTCACACGCTTTGCTGCTGCAAGAAGTGCCCATAACCCAACTTGAGCCAGCACCAGTGTCAATGAGCATGTACATTGACTTCTTCTTTGATCCAATTTCAACCTCGACAAAGTACGAATAGTCGGTGCCGTCCTGATCGACGCCCTGGGTGTGCTTCTTTGTTGATTCAGTGGCCTCCATGATATCGTAGTCGTTGTCGCGCTTGAGCAATGTATCGGGGTCTGGGACATCTCCCCCAGTGTACTTTGCAATTAACCGTGCTGCTTGGTGGGCAGCTCTCTCGGATACTGGCTGACTAGACTGCAACGGAGTTGTTAATATAAGTTTGACATTATAGCAATTCTCCAGTGAAACAAACCTGAGGTGATCTCTGCTTAATATCCATACGCACACTACCACCATTGCCAACGCTCTGGGACCTACGTCCCATGCGCTTTTGTCCTACATCGAGGCGCCAACTTGGGCTATAAGGGTAGAAAGCATAGGCAGAAGAGGCGAAAGCCAATGGTGCCAATAGGTCTGATGGGCGCATATTGCAGCTAATTTGAGATCAGAACGACACAAACCTCCCCGGCGTGTGCTGTATTTGAAGCTGGAGGTGGTTGATATAACCGTGAACTGCTTGGAACAAGCAAGGATGTAGTAAGACCAATGCGGGTGCTAATGAACCTGGTTGAAACAGCTCGTCACGGCTTGTCTCAAACGCGTCCGGTCAGTGGAAACCGAGCCAGACTGGAGAATGACAATGGAGAGGCGAGGCCTCTTGAGCCAAAATTGGCGGGATGTATTAAAGGATTAGAATTATGAGCCCAGCATTGAAACAAAACGGCACGGGAATATGCCGACTGATAGACCAAGCGCAAGTGGAGGACAAGCGAAGATTCCAGGAAACACACACACACAAGCCTAACAATGGAAGTGGCTTGGTTACAGTGAGACCGAATAACAGTCTCTCTTTTTGGAACAAGGCGTTCGAGTCTTTTTGAGGGCTGGGATGGTTCGGAAGTCGGAACACTCGCTCAGGCGGGGGAGAGCACGTCCTGAGAAGACAAAGAGAAGTACCGTGGGCCAAGCAAAGAATAAAGGAAAATGCAAGACGCAAAGACGAGGAAACGAAACAAACAAAAAAGAACAAGCCGGGCGACGATCGAGGAGGGAGGAGGATTATTAGGAATTAAGGTAAGGTACAGTACAGTATGGAAGAAAGAGAGGGAGTGAATAAGTGACGGGTATGGGGAGAGGTGGAGAGGAAGGTTGTAGTTCAAAGACAAGACAGGGGGGTGCAAGTGACTTGACAGTGCAGTACCGTAGCTATGTGCCCATTTAGGCAGGCGAATGGTAGCAACGTCAAGGAGGTGTCAAGAATAAGCAGATCAAGTAGATGTGCTATCTCGAAAGACGCTAGAGTGATATTTCTGTCACCTTATACGAGGTCCGTCGAACTTTTTATCATTTGCTAATGCCATATCTCATCTCTCACACTACGCCAGGCTTGAGCTAAAGCTGGCACGAGTCCCCATTGGATATTGGATATCTTGGTTCGATGATCAACAGGACCCAGTACCTGTAGATCAAGTATCTCATCCCATCTTTCAAGTTACATGCTCCGCCTGAATCAGCAGTCCCCTCGAGTCTTGGGTCCCGAAAACAACAAAGAACAACAGACATTGGCAGTAAAACATGTCCCCACGGGCTCCAGTGGCTTGCATCGTCGCCGCATACCAGCTCGAGTCGGGGATGCTGGACGGGCATAGACATGCAATAGGACCCGCTAAACCAAGCGGTAGGGATGTTCCAATGAACGCATCGGGGGGCAACTCTGCCTATCACTGGCCGCACCGCATGTTCATCTCTGCTAGGGCCAGGGGTCATGAGCTTCTGAGTGGCCGATTCATGATAGCCGCTTTGGAGTGTTGAAGCGTTACGGGGGTGGGCCTACAGCCCCAGGATGTCCAGGCCTGAGGTGGAGATTATTACAACCTTGCAATGGATAACAAGATATCGGCCGAAAAAAATGCTTATCCTCTTTTGTCTGGTGCCTTTTGGCTTTATTATCTCATATCCCGTCCCTCGAGATATGTGATAAGGTAGTGAGTTTAACAAGAAATGCTGCTTTCAATACCGCCACAGAAATCTCCCGAGACGAGGCTTGCCGCCAGCGTCTCGCATGTTCTGCCCCTGACACGATAAGCAACGTGCATACGGATGCGTTAGGTTAGCCCAAAGTTGTCTTCTCCATCACCTCCGAGAGATCTGCATACAGTGGGTGAGTGGCATACGAGATGTGCTGCAACGTGGAGCAAGCGGTAAAAAAATAAAAAAAGCTTCAGTGGATTGATTCAGGCGCTTTCGAATTGTGGATGACAGAGACACGCGTTCAGTGGAAACTTGGATGCAGGAGGAATTTGTGATTCAATTGCTTAATCCCTTGCTTAGTCGTGGTCATTTACAGCAGAGTTTTGACCCTGATCAACCAAAACGTTGCAGCCACAAGTACGACGGTATCTTGTCAATGTCCATTTTGGTCTCAATATGCATGGCCAAGCAGTTGAAGTCTAATGCCCCTGCGTCAAACACAACCGTTTTGAGGTTCCCATCTTCTCAACAACTTCAGTCAGACTGACAGCGAGATCCCTAGACTTGCAGCTCCGTTTCAACGTCATTGGATAGCCAAGTTTGAGCGTTTTGTTTCCAACTGACTCGAATTCAAGGTTTTCAATGCCCCAGCGTTACAGTAGGTTTCTTACGCGTCAAACAGCGGCGCCACTGCACCGGTCGGCTCTAAACCTAACTCCCCCTGACTACTGCGAGCCTCAAAACTCTCAGCTCCGGGCCCGTCAGTGGGCAAGCTAAGCTCCAGTTTTTCTAGATTCCGTTTCATGGGCCGGCGGGATGGATTCCATGTCAGACGCTTCTTTACGCGACGTAAGCGTAAGCAAGCATTGGCGGTAAAGTTAAGCAGTATCATGCTTTTCTTTTTACCTATAGGCCAGTGTCTAAGCTGATCACACTGCACGGCTTACTTACGATGTTTTAGCTGTCGGTTTTACGGAGCTGAGATCCTTGAGGCTTGAATCTGTGGTCTAATCGAAGGTCGATGTAACGGCCCAGCGGCCTCGGCCTGCCATGAGAGCTTACTTCTTCCCCACGCGCACGTGGAACTAGATACGTTTCTCTGGCATCCCTGATGAGATTCGAGAAAAGTACTTCTGAGTTAAAGGAGTGTAAAGTTAGTCACTAGCTATATATTAGCAACTGGATCAGCGAAGCCTTACACAAAAGCTGTTGGTATTTTGAACGTTATAAGATACCTGAATTTCTCTGGTTTTGAGACAAATCTTCAAATAATTGTAAGCCGTATACCGCTGTACTCCTCTAAGGATAGGATATAGCATGAACAGAAGTCTATCGACCTTATGTAGGTAGGGTAGTTTGCATTTGCCAAGTCAGGGAGAGGTAACTACTCCCTGTCCTGAGCTTCAGATACTGTTGATTCGGTTTCAGGGCCATTCCTTCTCTTATAATAGCTATATACATTCCATATTGCCAATACTATAGCTGTGAAGTTGGTTTCAGTGTTTTATGTTTATTAGCACAGCTTGCATGTGCATCCTGACAACCTAGCAGATCCTTGGCACTCGAAACGTCCAAGCTCTTGTGTCAGTGTGCGACACAGCTCTTTATCCTCAATCCCAGTGATGTCTACCAAGAGACATAGGCTATAGCTTGATGTAATCCTCAATTAGAGCCTATTGATAATAGTAGCCGTCAAAGATCAAAGAGTTGCGATCACGAGGATCTTTCACGAGCTTTCCTCTTCTACCCATATATGCCATGTACTTCTATGCCCTTGATGCCAAGCTTGATGTTGGACATGCAATCTCACATTATTGTTTCACAGATTTGTGAATCACTGCACGCGGCTCAGTGACTTCATAGCTCATCTCATCCAAGAAAGAGGCCTGAGCAAAGAGAGGTCCATCGGCCGGGAACAACCTAGCTCGTTGATGAAACAACTGCAGGGAAACGTCAATGCATCCCGAGATGTTTAATTTTGACCCCGGCATAGTAAGAGAGCCAACGCAACGCTATCAGCTCGGATCGTGTCGATCAAAGTAGAGCTCAATTTCAATGCATATTGGAATGGCAGCCTCTCATTAGTGAGTGATGTATTATAAGGCTATCTAAGTATGATAACTTGTGGGCACGTGGAGTAACATTGACAGCCAATGTTGGTGAAGAACAAGGCGGCAGATCATCATTTTAATAGATAACCAGAAATTGACATGGAGACCAACTTGACGAAATGGGCCCGTGATCACAGATATGATGAAAGGCCGTGTTCCTGCTGGAAGACCAACTTATTTTTACTTCCAATGTCTGGAATTTCCATGTTTCATATTCGCGTCTACCCGAAAACATACCCGTGAGGCAACCCATGGGTTTCAGTTTCAGTCTTTATACATTTCAAGACCCCGTCGACAATCCCTGACTAACCATAAGCCACTGTTCCGCCCTCTCAAGCGTCTGTCTTTCTGTGCCGCCCTCAACAGCGCTCTCCCAAAGCGTTCTTCTCAGAAGTTCAAACTCCTCCAGGTCGGTGTTGATAGCTCCCCAGGCAGCAATATGTCGAAGAAAGTACCAGACAGATTCATTACGCCATTTGAACGAGCCTGCGAGCTTCAATGTCTCGCGAAAGACGGGTGATGTCTCGGTAGGATGTTTGTCGAGCAGGAATATTAAGAACTGCCAGCCGGATATATCATTGTGATGAGCAAAGCACCACTTTTGTGCTGCGGTGATCATTCGTGATAAAACTTCCTCAGCGTTTGTCGCCGGTATGACAAAGGTGTTGGTCAGGTATCTAGCGTGACACCAGGCGTAGTAGTTTCGAGGATGTCGTTCTCCGGATACCATAATGACTTTCATAAGGTCATCCTCAATTGAGGCCTCAACGCCATGAAGACGGAACTGACCCATCAGCCATCTGCGGTGATTCCATAGTGTTGGTGACTTGGTATGTCGGTGAAGTCGGCTAGTTAGCAAGCTATCCACCAATTGTTTCTCGAGCTTCAGTATGCCTGTCAGGCCCTTGTCTTCTGACTTGGCTGTGATGAGCCTCTTCCTTGTGTTGGCAGCGGTTAAGTGCTCAGGGTCCATGAGCAGGATGACAGCTGTTGACCTCGTTATTTCGTCTGTCGAAACGCTCTGATCATCTCCGATATAGCTCAAAAATAACTTGCGGGCCACCATAAAAGCCTGTACTAGGCGTAGTTTTGGGATGGCTACAGCATTGTCATCTCTCAGCACCGTCGAGTTGGGATCAAGGACATGGCTTTTGCCCAATAACTCAATCTCAAGAAGTTCATCAGAGGGTTCTGCTAGAAGATTCGATATGTCTAAAAAGACAGTATGATGGTCGCCATGCTTAAGAGCTTCCTTGACGCTCTTATCAAGCGCTCTTGACATCGGGACGGTTGATCGTTGAAGCAAATGAAGCCGTGGATTGTGAGTATAGGGTAAGTTTGAGAGAGCAGGTGCAGGTGGTGTGGAGGGGTCAAATGGAGCTCCATGCAAATGTCGGGGCTATGACATGGTTTGACCACGTTTGACAGAACCACCAAAACCGCCAGCATCATCATCACGAGCACAAGTTGGCGCTGGACCAAATATCGAGTGCGCATACCGTCCGTTTATTCTCTTGTTGCTACTCACACTCTCCGATCCGCGAAAATGGCCTCTCTTATGCTCAGCATCTTCGTTGTCGAAGTTGTTGTCAACATCGTCAACGCCATTGGAGCCACTGCAATCAACAACCTGGTGCGTCACTTACTCGCAGCGGGATCGAGTTCATCCCTTTTATGTATCGTTACTAACTGAAGAAGCTCTGGACGTTGATTAACTTTCTTCCCATCTCGACATCTAAGGCCGCCGGTGAGCAGCGCAAGCTCCAGGCCGATTACCTCGTCGTTCGACGGGATCTGAATGCCACGAGCAGTCAGGATGAGTTTGCCAGGTGGGCAAAGCTACGCCGTCAGCATGACAAGCTGCTTGACCAGCTAGAGAAGACCAGTACGTTATGTTCCGCCGACCCAGGAGCTGGGAAAACGGGCAAATAGCTGATATACGCCTACTACAGAGAAAACCACCGAAGCGGCACGATCCAACTTCGATAGGGTCCTCACCGTTCTTCGCATCGTCGTGACCCGCGCGCCGCAATACTTCCTGCCCTTCTGGTTCGCTACCGAGCCCATGTTCTGGCTGCCACACGGCTGGTTCCCTTACTGGGCGGAATGGATCTTGTCCTTCCCTCGTGCCCCCATCGGAAGCGTCAGCATTGCCTCGTGGCAGCTGGCATGTACAGGTGTCATCGCTCTTTTCAGCGACTTGATTGTGGGCGCTGCTGGTCTGGTTCTCAACGCGAAGCAGGCCAAGGAGGCGCCTGTCGCGGCCGAGAAGGTTGCCGCAGAGGAGAAGAAGAAGTCATAAGCGGGCAGCTTTTGTACGTGCAGTAGATAGCTAGTTTCCGCACATAGTAGAGAAAATATGCATTATGTCTTCACAAGCAAAAACAGCTTGGCTACGATTGGGATGTATCTCTTAGAAAAATTTGACGCAAAGTTCCTCATTGCCGGAGCTGAGACTTTGTAACACGACAGAGAATAACCCTTGGCAGGGTATTTGGGGCTTAATCTAGGCAACATATTGACTCTAGCGACCACGGAGAGATCGCCAAAGCTTCGAAAGTGCCAACAGTACACGAGTATCTGAATCGAGTCACGAGGGGAAGTGGACGCTGTGAATAACGGCGCGAGAGCCATTTATTGCGCTATTGAGCTATAGTTAGGAGCGGGAAGGGCATGAGTGCGAGGAAAAGAGATGTGAAGAAGAGGAGAATCGCGGTTTGTGTTGAAGTGATTGAGTTGAAGAAAGAAAGAAAAGTTGACGAGAGAGGAAAAATTGGAGGTTTTACGTTGGAAAAGAGACGTCGGCCCCACCAATCTTAGGCCCCCACATGTAGCCGTGGGCAGCCTTGGCGCCACATTTGTCTTATCGAAGGTGTCCCTAACTGACGTCGTTCAGCCTCGTCTCGTTGTAACAACCGTGTTCAACCTGAACCTCTCACAAACAACATAAGAACTTGACCAACTCGGTCAGATATTCGCCATCATGGCGATTCCTTGGGATTCGTAAGTCACTTCCCGGTGTTTAATGTTTACCTGTTCTGCTCCCATACCTTTGGGGGTCACTTACAGCAGGTATCCCGCTGCATCATGTACGATAGCTAACCTTAACCAGCATCCGCTCCCTCGTTATCTTCTTCGGCCCTATGCTTATACCAAAGGCTATATCCTACTACCGCTCCGCCCGCGCTTCCTCAAATGACCGTCACGCACCCATCATCCCTGTACCGCCTCGAGTCGGGATTGCACTTGGACTCCTCGCCTTCCTGGTAATCGGTTACATCGTTAAGACTCTACCGCCCTTTGCGCCGGAGAACCTATTTCTCGCGACGCAGAGCCGTATCCAGATCCCCGTCGATGTTTTGTTCAACCGTGTCGCGGTGGGAAGGCCTGATAATCTGCTCACGAAGCAGGATGAGGCGCTGAGGGGCAGATTTGTCAACTTGGAGAGCCGACTGCTGTATCTGCAATTTGGTCCTGAAGTGGTGGCCGACTGTCCGTTCTGTACTTCAGAGGATCCAAAGACGTTCTTCAACTATGCCCTTCCGCAGCTTCTGTGGCCTCATATCGCCAACCTTTTCGCCGTAGCCATCGTCACAAGCCCTACATTCACAGGCCGATCTGGCGCTCAGTGGCGGCCAAAGGCTACTATGGCTGCGGCTGCCATCGCGTTCCTTGATATCTACTTTGTCAACTCCTACAACTACCAAGCCAATGCTCGCGCTCTGCGTCTACCTGAGGTTGACTTCTTCTACTGGACTGCGCGAGTCGCGCGTCTTGTGACCCTTGCTGCTTTTGACGCAGCATTGGGATGGTTGCTATACCTATCCGCCACGAACCGCGCATTCGTCGAGCCGCCCTCGCCTGTGGAGCGCATCGAAGCAACTTCTCGCGCTCTGCTCATCGTTAAGAGTAAGCTGAGTGCATTGGGTATCGTCAAGAACACGGCGCTACGTGACGAAGACCTTCGAACACGCAGCCATGCTTACTGGAGTCACGAAGTGCGTCTCATGGGCGAGGTCATGGAGGAAAGGGAGGTTGTAGAGGGAGTCAATGATGCTCTGAGCAACCGCATTGATGTTGGAAGTATCACGAGGGACGCTGAAGGATACGCGCAGAATGTGTTGCAGTCATTGCATGCAGAAACAGCGGACGATGGTTAGAGTCTAACTCATCCCACTGCGTATTATCCCAACCCTTCTTTTAAAAGAGCTATTCGTACATAGAGGTCTATGACCATAAAAACTTGGCCTCGATAACCATGAAAAAACATATCTCGTCCTTTTCTCTTCTTTGTAACAATGTCAAGAGTGTTATGTCCTCCCCTCACCCGTGTTCAACCCCCTGAAACATGCACCGTGTCCACTCCATTTAGTGTAATAGCCACATCAAAACTCCCACATTCCATATTCAGCATTAACTCCTAGAATCCGACCTCGTTGACTCCGGTCTTGCCGGCGGCCCCGTGGCCGCACTGCTTGTGCTGCCCTTCCTACTTGACGGCTCCATCGCACCCTCTTGTGCGCTTCGCTCTAAGAAGTTTGCCCACAGCTCAGATAAAGACTCCTTGTCCTTTGCGGATGACGTATCATTAAAGACATCGTTGCTGAGATTGGGCGAGCTTGGTGTGCGTGTGAATGGTGACATGGGTAGGCGGAGAGAGTTGGTTGATGTTCCTGGACGGGCGAGACCGGCTTGCTCGCGCTGCTCGTCTGTCCAGTTGAGGTAGCCAGCCATGACTTGCAGAACCTGGAAACGCTTGGCGTCGCCGCGGTCGAGTGTGAGGAAGTGAAGGAGATGGTTGGTAACAATTTGTCTATTAGGGGTTAGCAGTAGGTCAGGGGAGTAGATATAGATAAAACAAACCTGTCGACACTGTCTTCTGGCTTGGTCTTCTTCAGGTACCGCAGGGCCTTGGTCAAGTGGTCGTTCAACACAATAGCCTCATGCCTCAGCTTTCCAATAAGAAGATTCTTCTCCTTGACTTCCTTCTCGTAAGGTGCTGTTCGCTCAAGCTCCTGCGTGAGAGTTTGCTTGGCTGTTTCAGCTTCTTTGGCGCGGGTATCAGCCTCTTGCACTTGCTTCTTGAGACCCTGAACCTGCGCCTCGGTCGTCTCGACCATGTCGCGAAGTTCCTTCTTGCGAGCATCCTGGATCTCGCGGAGGGCGTTCTGCAGGTTCTCGATGAGAGTCATCTGACTGTCTCGGTCTACCGTTGCGCTCTCGTAGTTTTGTCGCAGGCCAATGACCTGCTCCTCGAGTTCCGAGACCTTATCGACCAAGCTCTCTTTGATGGACCGCTCTTCCATGGCGATAACCTCCCATTCACCCATAGCGTTTGCGGTTGTCTCCATCTCTTCCTTGAGATGTTGGACATGTCGAATCAGTTCTTCCTTCTCCTTGCTCCAGTTCTGTGCTGATAGGTTGTTTCGACTCCGGAGGGTGTTGAGCTCTCTGGTCGCATCTTGTAGCTCCTCCTTTAGCTTGGCGACATCGTCACCAGACGACACAGCAGTATTCCTGAGCTCATCGTTCTCTGCCTCGAGCTCTTCTATGCGCTCTTTGCTTTCTTCTAGCTCTGCCTTGTCGCGCTTGAATCTGTCGCTTAGCGTCTGTTTAATCTTCTCAACACGACCGAGAAGTGTCTGATATTCCTCCTCAGCGTTTTCCTTGGCGGCATTGCTCTCTTCCAGATCGCTCTTGAGTTGTGTAACTTCACTACTGTGAGACTCTTGGATGCTCTCGAGCTGCTTTCGTAGCTGTTCGACCTCGGCCCGCAAGGCCTCTCGTTCCTGGCTCATGGCCTCTAACTTGGCGGAGGTGTCTGTATCTTCGGCCTTTTCCTTTTCGCCATCAACTGGAGGGGGTGTGAGCCCGTTGCTCTTGGGCTCTACGGCATGCCCGTTGCTTTCGACAGGAGTTTCTTCGTTTACGTCTTCGTCTGCATCGACTGGCGTCTCCTATAGCGATGATACATGTCAGCGCGCGCGCAATTGCATGATATTGGAAGCGTCATATCTACGTACAGCCTGGGTAGGTGTCTCTGGCTCGTCTTCGAGGGTATCCTTATCTGAACCCTGTTGAGGCTCGGAATTACCAGGTTGGTCTGGGGCCTTGTTCTTGTTGGCGTTCTTCTTCTTGTTGTTCTTCTTCTTCTTTGACGACCCTGCACATGTAGGAAGCGAGCCCCCATCGTTAGGACACGTTCTCGAATCTCCATTTCCACCCTCAATTGCAGGGGTAGGGGTTGCACGCACCTGAATTCGTCGCTTGGGTCGGGTTCGTAGTGGCGGTGGAGGACATGGTGAGCTTGCGATGCGCCAGTCAGGAGCATCCAGAGGTTCAATGTCGTGCAGGTTGTTGCTTTACGCGATGCAACATGTACGTGTACGTGTACAGTACAGTTTGGCCCTCCCTGGTGTTGGCGTTGAGATTCCACCACGTCAGCTGGGGCGGACGGCCCGGGCAGGTCAGCCATCAGTGGAATTTAGTGGGTGCCAGTACCTGGAGATGCCCTGGAACCGGGGCGTTCTAACGGCTGCGGCGTCGTGTCGGCTCCGAACCGTCGGCCGCCTGAACTGTGCGTCTCTGGTGTCAATTATATGCTTTGTTACTTTCATCGCCGAAATTTATTAGCCTCATCTTTGAATTTAAAATAACCTTAAAAGGCAAACCAAATTGGGACTTTGGCTAAAGCATATACAAAGGTAGGTACTTAGACTCAAGTAACAGTGGACGGGTACCTTCCAGTCCTCCAATCATCGACTGAGCACGATTAATTAAACTTGCCAGCATCACTTCATTTCCTCTCTTTTTACTTACCTGTTTACTTAGAGATCTCTAGGACAAAAGCCAGCACATTATGTCTCTGAATCAGCATAACTGAATGACTACTTTTCATGTAACACCTTTCATTTCTTCTCAGTGAAACATACAGCCTGGCTTATCAAGCTGAGGCCATATGCTGTTCTAGACGGAACTTGTATATTATCCTGATTCTCATGGTCGCCCATGATTCAGGATAGAATTAAGCATTCTAAAGAGAGGCATCAATGGACTATTAATATCCATACTATTGACGCTGAAACCGCTGTGCACCAGTTGGGCTTCACGAGAAACAATTGACAAATGTTAAGAAGTCATGGAGCTTTTCCAGATATTTGACATTGATATAAGTTTTCCCTGAGTCTTACTGGATGGATGATAGTTCTAGTACTTATGAAAAGCTGTGCTATAGATAGGTTCAGAGGGTAAAGAGCAACATACTTAAGACGCTGGAGCATTTGGGAAACCAGCCAGCTTAGTCATCAAACCGAGTGGATCCTCATAATGCTCTTTTCTTCGCGCTCGCGCTTGGAAACTTTTTCTTCTTCACTTACATTTCATCTTCGCCATCACACTTTTGAAATTGACCATTGTTTCCCGTGGCTTTTTCACAATCAAGTGCGAAGTAGACTATTAACGCCTTTCATAATCCCGTTGCTTGCTCTTTTATTTCCTTTGAGTGCTATGGGTTCGCTTATGTGCGTACATATCATCAAATTTTTGTAGAAAAAACTTGCATCCTTCCAATCGTGACAAAATAACATGGTGGTCCAACCTGCATTCGTTTCATTATGGATCTTTTTGACCTATATCTATGCCGCTTTAAACTCCGAAAACCCATTGAATTGAACAATTCTGCACTTAAGCCTTTGCCTTTCGGCCCTTGCCTGCTCTTGTTGCCTTGCCCTTGGCGGCCTTGGCCTTGGGGGCTGCCTTCACCTTGGTCACAACCTCGGTCTCCTCAACGACTGTCTCGGGCTCGACGACCTCAGCGGCCTCCTCAACCTTAGCCTCCTCTTCCTTCTCAGCGGGCGCAGCCTCAATAGCCTTGACCTCGGCCTCTCCGTTCTCAATTGCCGCAGGCGCAGGAGCTGGCACATCCTTGAACTCAGGAGCATCAAAATCGTAACCAATCTCCTTAAGCTTGGCAGCCTTCTTTGCGCGCTTGGAGTTCTCCTTCGTCACCTTGTTCGCCCATGCAGACTCAGTCAAGGGCTTCTCGAGCTTGTGACCAGCCATCTTGTTCCAGGGAACCTTCTTGAATCGTCGGTTGGCGCCCTTGAACATATCATCGTGAACCTGATCCTGGGGGATGACTCGGCACTTAAGGATGTGACCGAACAGAAGGTAGTTGTCCATGGTCTTGGAAACGATCTCAGCGGTAGAAGCTTCGGCAAACTTGACGAAAGCGTAGTGCTTGCTGGCACCGGTCTTCTTGTTTCGCGAGAGTCGTAGCGCAAGGATGGGGCCGAACTGCTCAAAGTACTGTCTCATCTCGTGCTCGTAGAAACCGTGGGGAATGCGACCGATGTAGATGACACCAGCGTCCTCGTTCGAAGCCTTGGCGGCCTTCGCAACGTCCTTGGAGACCTTGGGAATCTTGCCAACATCCTGGCCAGCCTTGAAGCTAGAGTCGCCCTCGGTGATATCCTCGTCGCCAGAATCCAGCTCCTCGACGATCGCCTGGACCTCCTTGCCCTCCTCGGCCTCTGATTCGGAAGACTCATCGGGGATATCGAGTGTGGTGGTTTCCTCCTCGACGACCTTGACTTCCTCGACCGGCTTGCTCTTCTTGGACTTTTGCGCCGGCTTCGCGGCGGTCTTTGTTGTGACGGTAGTCTTCTTCACAGACTTCTGCTTCTTCAGCGACACAGGTGACGCATCCTCAGGGGCTATTGAAGCTTCGTTAGCGACTAGGAAAAGTGATGTCGTGGATGTCAGTATGCTCACCTTTTCGCTTAGCCTGGGCGGCTTTGCCAGCACCATTGGGCTTCTGGACGTCAGAAACGGCTTTGGATAATTAGCGCATGAAGATACCTTCGATCTTGATTTACTTACACTTTCGCTTTCTCAATTCGGGCGCCATTGTGTATGATTTGCTTGTCTTGTTGCTAGATACTCAAAAGCTGGACACCCGCAGAAAAAGATGCGTGGGCCATAGAAAAAAAATTGGGATTCTGCCGTGTCTGCTTTAGGCGGTGAGGGACCGCGCCCACTATCAGTGTATCGGGAATGGTGGGGGGTTGGGGTTCTTCAGTGGCTTGGTCCACTAAAAAGTGTCTGGAGCTTCTGAAGCTTACAACGACCTGCGACGGTAGAATTAATGTGAACATCTACGCGACCGCGCCCATAAAGTACACTTCATTTTGCGTAGCTGAAAGAGACTTGGCATCGACCTGAGCGTACTCTCTTACTTTTCTCAAGGGTTCTAACTCAATAAGCGAGCAACTCGCCTTCTTGACCCCTCTGCATCAACTCTCAACTCCCATACAAGAAGCATACCCACCGAACAGTTGCAAGCTTTACTTTGAGCTCACAGGCTTTTCGAATTTCCCATCGGAACACTCAAAATGCCTAAAAAGCAAGAAAATCTATCACATGAGGAGGTGTGGGATGATTCTGCCCTGATCGACTCGTGGAATGAGGCCTTGGAGGAGTATAAGGTAGACACAATGATGCTTGTATCACGAGTCGCTGCTGACATATGCTCGACAGAAATACCACAGTATTCACGCAAAGGGCGGAAGTGTGAGAGATCTGGAAACTCAAAGCCGGTAAGCTGGTGCTATCAGATGTCAACGTTCATTCACTAACATGTCAACCAAGGGCCGCAGTCGAAGCAGAGTCTGAGACTGACCAACCTCGAGAGACGAAAACCGCAGAGGTTGGCTTGAATTCCGAAGCAGTGGAAGAAAGTAAGGTATGTGTCATCCTATGAGCATCCCCTTGCCATTCACCTTCGTCTCTTCAGTATAGCTGACTAGCCCAGGAAACTCCTTCATCGCGCAACGAGTCCAAGGGGCCAATTGCGTCCCAAGGCCTCCCTTCTTTCCCAGTACAGACAGTTCTGGGTTCTGGTAAGTCATCATCCTCTGTATTCCTCTCAATCATGTGGGACTGACCAAAATGCCACAGTACAAGACGAAGGCTTGAAGAAGCTCCTTATGTCATGGTATTATGCTGGCTACTACACAGGGTTGTATGAAGGCCAGCAACAACCTCAGCAGAACCAAGGTTCTTAAGCGAGGAAACGTCTTGATACCCTTGAAACGTTGAAGTGCGATCGCCATTTCCTAACCCGGCTAATATGGCTATGATTTGGACATGGATACTCGGCCGGACAGCTGCCATTGATGCAAATGAGTTGGGATGAGGAGCTTGGGTGAGAGCCCCAAGGTAACTGCCGTAGTAACGGGCAAATCGAAGGACGCCCACGTGCGATGCATAGAATATTCTGTAAGTCTATCATATATACTGTCAGCCAGAGCTGTATTTCAAGACTGTAGAGCAATGCTAAGTACGGCACAGGTCTTCTTGTTATCTACTTGAAGGACGTGACGTGGATGTTAAAATCCATGGTGCGAGCATAGCACGTCCTCGAACGAAATAATATGAGTGCAACTTAATGACAGCGAGTTGAAGGCGAATTGTTTACAAATAACCCATTACATGATACTTTTGAGCAGAATGGCTGCAGAGCCTTTGTTAATGGATTTGCTAGTTTCAATGGAACCTCAACGTTGATGATCTATGGTGAAACACAGACCGTTCAGCTCAAACGGCGAGTATGGGTATTTAATAGCTTGGCTTCGGTAACCGCCAAGTCGATGCTATTATGAGAGCGTCGCTAATATATCAGAAATTCGACGTGGCTGGGTTTTTAGGTGTTGACATAGACGGAGCAGGCAAGTCCCGTTCTTGGCCTGTCAGACCTGTCTCGTCGTGTAAGAGGAGAGTCTCATCACTATATAAAAAAGGCCCCTGTCACTGGATTAGTACGACTCAATATGCGCTTAATTAAGAATGCAACCTATACTCGGCGCTACGTAAGAAACAATCCCAATCATTATTCGTCGCATATTATTCGCTTGGCGCTCTTTAAGTGTGTGGCTGCGGTAGAAGGGGTTCACAGTCCAAAACACCAAACGCGATTTGAGACGTATCTGTCACAGAAATCGCCCCCGCATCAACAACCGTTTCATAGGGAACCACAACGCTACATGATCGGATCTCTAAGAACCGAAGCGAGGCTAAGAGTCGGCTTCTTTAACGGCCGTGTTTCGAGGATGCGTTTGAGACTTTGGCTCTCAAGGGGTTGCAGGCGGTTGTTTTGAGCAGTCATGAGATAGTATAATAAGGGCATGGCTGTTCCACGATTAACACTCATCTCATCCCCATATCACTTTCTCAACTGTTCTTTGTGCTTCATTCTTTTTGCACTAGAAATTCCTTTCTTTGAAGGCAGGCCCTCTTCTTTACTGAGTCTTTAATCGCTAGGTCGATTCCATCTTATCTCTGACTGAGAACTACTATCCCGTTTCCTTTATCTTAATACCCGAGATTTATCTATCAAACATCATGAAGACCTCAGCTACAATGGCTATGGCGGCCTTTGCGCCCTTGTCCATGGCGCTCTTCCTCGACATTCCTGGTCAACCTTCACGACGAGACCATCACCTGCCAGGAAAGGGTGGTTTGTTCGACGCAGCGGAACAATTCAAGGGCCTCAACCGCCACGGGGTGACCAAAGAATCCAAGACTGAAATCATCATCATCTGGGCGAACCCTGGCGCCGGTGCTGCTACCACGACCATCAACGAAAAGGTCACTGTTACTCAGACCGTTACCGCGGGTGCGGGTGCTGGAGGAGATGCAGCAGCTACTCCACCTGCACAGGCTCAACAACATACTGTTACTGTTGGTGGTCCAGGGGGTTTGACCTACCAGCCTGAGGAGTTGAACGATGTTCCCATTGGCGATACTGTCATCTTTGAGTTCCTGTCTCAGAACCATACTGTTTCTCAGTCTGCATTCGACACCCCTTGCGACCTTCTTGAGGGTGGTATGGACTCTGGTTTCATGGCAAACCCTAACAACACTGTTTCGCCTCCTCCTCAGGTCGCTATGCAAGTCATGGTTGACACTCCTTTGTGTAAGTCGACTAACTGGATATGCTTGATATACATACTAATCTTCAACAGGGTTCTACTGCAAGCAGGGCAACCACTGCGGCCAGGGCATGGTCTTCTCTATCAACCCATCTGCCGAGAAGACCCAGGCCAAGTTCAAGGAGCTCGCCATCAAGCAGAAGGGTGATGGGGCGCAGACTCCCATCACAGGAGGCGAGGGTGCTGCACCTCCCGCCGAGTCCAAGCCTGCTGAAACCCCACCTGCTGCTACTCAGCCTACAGAAGAGGCAGCTCAGCCTCCAGCAACTGATGCTGCGAAGGCTCCTGATGTAGTCCCTGGAAAGGGAACCATGGGTAGCGATGGCAGCTGTGTATGCATGGTGTCCTGTTCAGCCGGTTCGTTCCCTGCCGCGCAAGCTCAGGGTATCAATTCCTTTGGCGGCATGGCTGGTAAGTTATCTTTGAACTCTGGCTTATGAATATCTTGACTTACAGTTGTTTAGGTGCTTTGCCCATGAACATGGATGGTATGAGCTAAGTAATGACGCGAAAGAATAGGGGTGTTGATACCACGAAGGAGAGAGGGTGGCCAAGGTTGAATGAGTTATCAATTGGATGTACCATTTATGGGATTTAGACGGTTGGGATCATGTTTGGGTAGCCTAGATGGCTCTGTTTAAAATCTTCACAGGTCTGAAGATGGTTTAGGTAGTTAATGGGACAAAGCGTTTATGGAAGTAGAGATGGTTCTCAGCCATGGTCGGCGGAATACATGTTGCTGGCTTTAATTTTGTGATAACCTTGGATCTGTGCTTCCTTGATCTTGCGAAGTATTTGTATACGCTGGTATGTCCGCACAAGGTAGTGAGAAATGCTTGGTAAACGTTGATCAAAAGTGTGTTTCCCTTGCATCCGAGTCAATGGCCCAATACTACGCAGCCAATACTTACAGGCACGCAGTCCATCTATCATGGTCGAAACAATTAGGTATAAGACCAAAAATTGAAGTAATACCGGGGTGAAGAGCTGAGCATAATGAAGGCATTCACAAGTCAACCAGCTGGAATAGACTCGTCCTCTCATGCTGCTTGTAGGCAGAACAAATTCCGCAGATCGAATGGTCTTAGCTTTGATAGCTGTCTTGCCATGTACTTATGGTATAGAAGCCCACGGCATGGCTGCAAGTATGGCATCCCCCATGAGTTGCAATGGACAGTGTCGCTGGAGGCAACAGGCTGAAATCTATCATGGAACAGAGCGTAGTTGACCTTCTACCCATGAGCTATATTCTATAAGTAGACGCCAAGAACAAGAGACAAAGGATCCCGGAGCTGTGTATTTAGCCATCACGAGCAACGTCATCAGAGAGATGTATTGAAGAGCTATTGGAATCGTTTATGAAAAGCAACCCATATTATTGCACCGCTTCGCCTGTGCTACCCAAAGATCGTTTCGTTTCGTCGCTGTTGAAAAGAATGTCTGGTTCCGAACATTCCGCATTGCACCCGGCCCTTTATCCCATCTCTTGTGGCAGCTTCCGAAAAGATATTGATGATTTTTTAAGGCAAGGTAGGTAGTGTTCGTACAGCAAGCATCGTAACGTCTATTTCTTGGCCTCGGCGGCTCTTTTAGCCTCGGCTGTGAGTTATAGTATCAGCATATAACATGTTCGATCAAAGCAGCTATACGTCGTTTCGTAGTCGTTGTGATCGAGGGTTCATAGTGGGAATAGGGGGCTTGGACGTACCAGCAGCCTGCTTCTGTCGCATGATATCGGCGTTGGCCTCCTTGGCGTGCTGCATTTGTGTGCCGCTCATGTTTGTTCCCGACTTCTATAAATGCAGAAAATATTGTGTCAGCTTATCTGCCAACGTCGGCTTTTGAAGACGGAGTTTAGGCTGGAACGAACCTTTTTCTGCTCGGCCTTGAGGTTGGCCTGACGAGCCTTTTCGCGCTGGTTTCCACGGGCCATGATGTCGGTCAAGCGATGGCAATTACAATACTCGTACAAACAAATTGAGAAACTGGTTAATTCGACCGTCAAGCGTTCGTATTCGAGCAAGAGATGAAGAAGAAGAAAAGAGACGGTCGCGACACAAGCGGCGAAACCGTGAGGTAAACCTAACCCGACGGGACTGGAGGCTGTGCCCTTTCCGTTTTGGCTGTAATGCCTGTTAATGAGCCAATCGGAGGTCGCAGTTTCAGAAGCTTGAATGGCCTCGATTTGGGCTGGTCGGTCGACACAGGTACTTTGGTTTAGCTTGTATCTTGCATAGCACCACATGTACCTCGTGATACTACCCTGTTCTCGCTTACAAAAGACCTCGCCTTATCGGCAAAGAGTGTTACTATGCATATCATGATAATGCTCAGATCGGCGATGTTTTTTATTCAACCTGGTTGGTTACTTTAACTTTGTCTCTCAACTAAGCTCTGTCCCACTTCGTGTCTTCTTCGAACATTGGATGTCAATATTCCCATTCGTATAAGCTAGCGACTGATAAATAATACATTGAGCAATCAAATACTTCTTAGCAGCATGCCAATTGCCGACAAAAACCGCGTAAAATATTGTATCCCGTTAGGAAGAAGAGCAGAGCCTACGTGCATCATCAATGGAATCTCAATACGTAGTATTTACAGCGTCGCCGTAGGGTAAGATATGTGCGACAGACATGCATGCTCCACCATAATTAAACATATTTCCCTCGTCAACCCATAAAATTAGCAAAGTTCGACGTTGAATCTTACATTGGTAAATGATAAGCGCTCGAGAACAGAGCGAAGTGAGGTCACTACGGTCCCACGAAATGGCCTCTACTAAGCTGCGGCAATCCGAACACAGGCGCTTAACTAACGCCAACAGGCGTTGAAAATAGTATCGCGTCTATGATTTCCAGCGCTTGGTCTTGACCCATGGTCCAGAATAAGCGACCATTAAACATGCGAACACGAGAGCCCGAATTAGCCAGTTTGGTGACCAAACTGGAAGAGAGTTTGTTGAAAAAGCTTACGAGAGAATGATTTTAACTCAGCGCACGACGCCTTTAAAAAAAACATTTGTGACCCTTATGAAACAAACACGTTTCTAGATACATACACTGCAAACTGAGTTTCATGTCCCGCACGTACTCAAAGCCTCTATTTACCGGGCTAGTTCCGATGCGGGAACTTGCTTCCGTGTAAGTCGCGACTGAAGACGGGATTCACGGAATAGGCTGGCTGCCTGGCTTCAGTGGCGAGCTAGTGGCTTCTGTTCCTGAGCGCGGAGCCTCAGGGCTAACTGTCAGGCCACTTAGCGCTGGCCACGCGACTCCACTCTTGCCCCGGCTAGTAGCTCAAGGTCCTGAAACAACGTTTCGACACTGCACAGCCAATCGTCCACACACTCAACCCCCAGTCTTGAGATTCAAATATGCCAAACCGCCCAACGATGTCGCCCAACGTACAAGACGACAGCGCTTGCGGATGAAATCGCACGAGTACCAGACTTAGGCGCTGGCCTGGGTCGACTGGTCTGAGTCGCTGCGACCTGTTGCTGCCGTCTGGTCTCCCCACTCAGTGCAAGGAACTGCTGAAACGAGTCTGATTAGGAGCACGCTCGCGGCCAAACATGGCGACCTTGACACAGCAGCTCGCGGAATCTTTGCATCTTTGACACTGTTACGAGCCTAAGTGGAGCCTAAAGTCAGAGGAAGTCGTTGACGCGATTCGATGCGGTCGAGATCGAATCGTGAGTCGCCTCGCCTTTGGTTGGCTCTCCGCCTTCACATCCATTCCATGGTTCGGAATCTGCTTCAGCTTCGCTTGGAAGATGGTGTATACAAGGATCATGAAAAAGTTTGTTCTGCATATTGCATTGTTTCTAACAAAGCCTATGACTGATTTGCGCATATGCGGCTGCTATTAAAGTCTGCCTGTGCCAGCTGGTCAGTGGCAAGACCCCCTCCTTTTCCTATTGTTCTGCATTCATTCAAAGCCCGACAATGGTGTTCAAGCACCTTCAATGACACTTCTTTCCTATCATTAAAAATTCTCTTCTATTGTGATTGTTCACCTATTGACTGTTCGGACTGGTTCCATTTTCCACAGACATCCCTCTCATTTGTTCAATACTCCCTCTATCTTTCATCACCAACTCTCTTATATATGCTTTGAACCACGTTCACTTACACGATCCGATAAACTTCACTGTTACATCTAAACTTCCCTGAATCAAAGTTTTACAACGCACACACAAAAGCTTCTCTGATCCTTATTACAGCGCAAAGCACCTGGTACGTGCTTATACAGAGGACCTACGTCGTGGTCCCTTCTAACTCTTTCTTAGCTTTCCACCTTCTCTTGCTCCTCATTTCGATCGACTTTTCCTATCGAGATTTGACATCTTATTTCCACCATTTCCAACCGGATTAAACCTCAACATCTTCGCTCATTCTTACCCACCCTACTATTACCCATCATGTTTGGTGAACGTATCCGAGGTCCGGGGATGATCATCCTCCAAGTCCTCCGTGTCATCACCATCACCAGCCTTTTGGCTGCTGCGGCCGGGTGCTGGATCTTGATTATCAAAATCGACACTTCTAGCGGATGGTTCTTCTTTGACGCCCTTTCACTTACTTTTATGAGTTCCGCCGCGGCTTTCTTCATCGTTTCCGAGCTTCCATTCTGCGGCAATTACTTCATGGAGAACTGGCCTGTCTTCTCTGAGGTACATGGCCTCACCTGGCTTGGCCTTGGCCTGCTGCTTATCGGTTCCAACATTCTGGGAAGACTTCACCAGCCCTACAACGCCCCTGACAAGCTTGGACTTCCATTCTGGCGACTCATCGTAGCCTCTGGCATTCTCACCATTACTTCTGGGGTCTTGAACATCACCTGCTCTCTCATCTTTCGCGATGGTGCCAACAACATCAACGCTCGTATGGTCCGCGCCGACGGCTCCCTTGCTAGGAGCATGGATGAAGAATCGCTCGGTAAACCGCAGTCTAACTATACCGCCTCTTTCAATGAGGAGAAGCCGAAGAAGACTTTCATGAGTTTGTTCTGGAAGAAGAAGGGCGAAACCGCTAGCCAAGCACCAAGACCTCACATCAGTCAACCAATAACCCACGATCACGACATTGAGCGCAATGCGATGCCTCACTACGATCATGACCCTGCCGTTTATGACAATGATTCCGATCTAGATCGCCGCAGCCCTATCGTCCCAGAAGTTCGACGCCCCGACACGGCCCTTCACCCCATGAACATGAACGCCCGTCGCAGCAGCCTCTACTCCACGGCAAACATGTCTCATTTTTAGAAAGATGCACGGATGAGGGTGCAGTATGGACTTGGATCAAGTTCACAGCCTATGGCTGGCGAAATTTATGCACCATCCATGAGGTGCGACTCTCATTGTGGGGACTGCAAGGGCAGAGAACAAAGACTACAAAGGCGTTTGGGACAAAGGAGTCAGGCTTGTCGCTATACATGAATGAATGGCTTATGGAATACCCGGCAGTTCGTTTGGGAAAGGCCCTTGAAATTATGACTCGTTTTGCGTGTTTCTTAGCAATATCATTTTTAACTAAGTTTATAATAAACCACTCGTTTGCAACCATCAACAGTCCCTGCCTTGATGCAAACACTAAGTGATTGTCAAGTAAGGGAAATACACAGTCGCGATATTATTATTGGTTGCTACTCAATTGTTGAAGGAAATGGGACTCCCATGTATCACGCCCTCGAGTAAATTTACGGGGGATCGGGGCTTCACATACGATTGCGGCCGAACGCGATCGAGAATTGGTTGAGGAGTAAGTTAGAGTTGAAATCTCGTGATTGAAGTCCAGGCATGCACATTGACAATTGGTTATCTTACTAAACTTTGGTATGACTCATCTTCGTGCTTCAAGTGCATGGATGGCCTTAAAATGCCTTGAATGGAATAAATAAAGGGCATCGCCCCCTCCAAAACAACTTGAACTTGTCTCTTTCTCTTACACGACAAAGCAGTACCGAAACCGCCCCATAATAGTAACAAGATAAAGAACTACCACTAGCCCTGCCTTTAGATCACAATTTCTTGCACGCTTAAAAAAGAAGGACTTTGTTTTAAAAGACAGATAGATTGAAAGGGTTAGAACCAGTGTGGCTAGTTTAACCGGGTTTAAAAGCTTTCTACCCACGCCTCTTTCCTGAGTCGTTTGTTTTATCGTCTATCTATTTCATTGAAGCGCGACCATTGTTGAGCGGAGCCTCAGGCATCCTCCCGCCCTTCTCCCGGACCCGTAGCTTAGCCCAATCATCACCATCATCATCCTCTTGCCTCACACGATCAGTTGCGCTCGTCTCCTTCATCGCCATCATGTCTGGAGACTCTGCTGAGGTGGCGGAGGACTACCGCCTCGCTTTGGAGGACCTTTCCTCTAATATGCGATTCGAGATTAGCAACTTGACGGTGATTGCTCGCGAAAATACTGAACATGCTCTAGCCATCGCGGAAGTCCTGCAGCAACACATTCTCAAGGTACGTTGGGATACGTGGATTCAATCGGTCGCGCCTTGCTTTCTCCTTGTTCAGCTGCTAACTTTAATACTAGGCTCCCCCGAACAAGAAATTGCCAGCTTTATACGTACTAGATTCGATCGTCAAGAATGTCGGCACCCCATACACGCTCTACTTCGGCCGCAATCTCTTCAAAACATACATGGAGTCATACGCGGTAGTTGATCAGCCAGTTCGTCGCAAAATGGAGGAGATGCTTAGAACATGGAAGGAGCCTGTTCCTGGATCTATGGACAGCAGACCTGTCTTTTCACACGAGCTGGTGCGACCGATTGAGAATGCGCTCTTCAAGGCGAGAGCTGCGAGCATGCCCCAAGCGGGAATGATGCCTGGGCGACCGCGATCTGCTGTGCCGCATCGTGATACCCCGACACCGCCTGGAATGAGATTTCCACCGGGCCATCCAGCTCAACAATACACATCAAATGGAGGACAGTCATTGAGCAATGACATTCGGAATCTAATTGTGGCGATTCAGACGGAAGCCGCGCGGAACCCTCAAGATGCTGGTGTTCAGACTAGATTAAGAGCACTACTTGACCTGCAGGCCATTGTGAACAGCACTAGCTTGCCTCCGGATCAGCTTGAGCTCATTAAGAACAAAGTAACTGAACTTGCTGCCGTAAACCTGATGGCGCCATTGGCCCAAAGGCCTGCACCTACACCTACTCCTCCTGTGCCTGTCCAAGCACGCCCAATGCCTCCGGTGTCCGTAGCCCTTCCTCAGCCTGCAGCCCCGGCCCCGGCTCCAGAAGGTGTGACGCTTGATGCGCTCTTGGGCAAGGGAGCGTTGGCAGCCTTGATGGCAAGACAGTCGGCTACGCCTCAGAGCGCGACACCAACTCCGCAGCCGCCTCAAGTTCAACCTGAGCCTCCAAAGCCACCAATGCCTACGATGTCAGCGATACCAACGATGCCAACAATCCCAGCATTTCCAACGATGCCAGCAATGCCAGCAACAAGTCAAGCTCCTTGGAGTCTTCTCGACCAGCTACGAAAGTCAGGCCTACTTCCACCCGCTCCAGTACCAGGTGGAATCAATGTCGCCGCCTTGAAACAACCTTTCCAGCCTTCTTTGATTCGTCAACTACACAACGATCTCGGTATTCCTTGTACTCAGTGCGGTAGACGTTTCCGAGATGATGCAGCCGGTAAGAAGCAGAAGATTGCCCATATGGACTGGCATTTCCGAGTCCATCAGCGAACCAACGAGGCCGAGAAGCGAGGCATCCACCGGAGTTGGTACGTTGACCAACGTGTAAGTTCTATCAATTCTGTGACCTATATAAACACGTTCACTAACAGTTCGCAGGATTGGCTCAAGTCAAGGGAAGCTGTCGACGTTGATCACATCCCTGCGCCCGAAGAAATCGCAGCGCAGGCTTCTAAGGCATCAGAGGCTGCTAAGCCCAAGTACATTCCTGTACCCGACCCATCTCGTGGGATCAACACCGTCTGCCCAATTTGTCAAGACCGTTTCGAAAACAAATGGCTTGACACAGCTCAGGAGTGGGTTTGGCTAGACACAGTTCTAGTCGGTAATCGGGCATATCATGCTTCATGTCACGCAGAAGCTACACGAGATCGCGAAAACACACCTGTTTTAGGCAAACGCAAGGCCGAAACAAGTATTGCATCGCCCAAAGTGCGGTCGCTAAAGACATCGGCTTAGAGAAGCGAATACTGGTCCAGCAACAGCATCGACTTGGCGGCACAAGGCGTTAGGGAATTAGCATGAAAGGGAGGCGGTAGTTGTGCATTACCACGGAGTTATGTTACAGGGTTAAAGCATTTTTTAGTCAATTCAACTACTCGAAGTAGTTGTCGCCACAGTTTAGATGAATGCAAACTGGTATTCTCATGTTCATGTTCGTGTTCTTTCTGCTTAATACACTTGTGCAGTTGTTCTCCCTAGTGGAAGCTAACAAATACCGGTTCTATGGAGCCGAGAGCGGCCCGCTGTTCGTGGATTGGTCCCCGCGATTTTATTTTATTGTAGCCCAGTGAACACGGACCTGGGACCTGAACGCGTTCTACAGGGCAGTTACCTACGTTCCACTCTATTTTATTTAGCACCTGACAGCTCTCAACCTCTCACAGCTTCAACCTCAGGGCATAATTACAACTTACCAAGCACCCTACCACAACTCGACACGACGGCCACTACAAAGTCGCACAACATTGTCAGACTTGCCTTTCGTTATCCGACGATCGGCCAACCCGAAACAGCGACCATGGCGGTCGACTGCCCCATCTGCAACAAGCCCGTCAAATCGTCCGAGATCAACAACCACATCGATTCAGGATGCGAGAACTTCATAATAGACAAGGAGAAGGGGCCGACACCGCCACAATCACAAACGCCACAGTCTTCGAGTACTCAGAAACGAAACGCCTCTAATTTCTTCTCTACTCCCGCCCCGAAACGACAAGCTGCCTCTGAGAACCGAGTGTCGACACCTGTCAATGGAAGTCTGCAACCTATAACAGGGAGGAAGAGAACATTCGAAGAGGGCCCTGGTCATGGACTTGGAGGAAGCGCAAAGGACGCAGATGATACGACGAACGGCGATGCTGTCAACGGAACGAGCGGTTGGGATCAAAGAACGGAGCAAGATGGCAGAGCGGTAAAGAAGACAAAGACAAAACGGGATGCACCATTGGCCGAGCGAATGAGACCAAAAACTCTCGACGACGTATGCGGACAAGATCTTGTTGGACCAAACGGTGTTCTTCGCTCCCTTATTGAGTCGAATCAGGTACCTTCGATGATCCTCTGGGGTGCTTCAGGCACAGGCAAGACGACGATAGCACGTTGTATTGCCCAGATGGTGGGTAGTCGGTTCATCGAGCTCAATGCTACGAGCACAGGAGTCGGCGAGTGCAAGAAATACTTCCAGGAGGCCACCAACGATCTTGCTCTTACTGGTCGCAAGACTATCATCTTCTGCGATGAGATCCATCGCTTCAACAAGGCTCAGCAGGATGTCTTCCTCAAGCCTGTCGAAGCTGGTACTGTGACACTTATTGGTGCTACGACGGAGAATCCATCTTTCAAGGTAGCAAATGCCTTGCTCTCCCGATGTCGCACGTTCACATTACAATCTCTCACCACCGAAGACGTTGTCCGTATCCTGCAGCGTGCGGTAAAGGAAGAAGAGTCTGTCTACTCTTCGACACCACTTCTGGACGAAGCTATGATCACCTATCTTGCTCGATTTGCAGACGGGGATGCCCGTACCGCGCTGAACCTCCTCGAACTTGCCCTC
This sequence comes from Fusarium sarcochroum, assembly GCA_013266185.1. Lineage (NCBI taxonomy): Eukaryota > Fungi > Ascomycota > Sordariomycetes > Hypocreales > Nectriaceae > Fusarium > Fusarium sarcochroum. The sequence goes on along the minus strand of JABEXW010000081.1, from coordinate 28,426 downwards.
TCGCTTACAACCCGTGAGGGCATCACGCAAGAAGATATCAAAGCCGCTCTCACCAAGACCCTTGTATACGACCGTGCAGGCGATCAACACTACGATACCATTTCTGCCTTTCACAAGTCAGTTCGTGGAAACGACGCAGACGCCGCACTCTATTACCTGGCTCGCATGCTCCAATCCGGCGAAGACCCCCTATTCATCGCCCGCCGCATGGTCGTTATTGCATCTGAAGATGTTGGTCTGGCGGACAACACCCTCCTCCCCCTTGCGACGGCTGCATACACAGCCACTCAACAAATTGGCATGCCCGAAGCACGTATCCCCCTCGCCCACTGCGCCGTTGCACTATGCAACGCACCCAAAAGCACCAAAGCCTACCGCTCTCTTAACAACGCGTACGCGGCTCTGCGCGAACCAGGCGTCGCCGGTCTCCCTGTCCCTCTACACCTGCGCAATGCACCCACGCGACTTATGCGCGATATGGGTTATGGTGCCGAGTACAAGTATCCGCCCAATTATCGTGACGGGCAGGTTAAGCAGACGTATCTCCCAGACGAGCTCGTTGGGCGTCGGTTCGTAGAGGAACGGGATTTGGGAACAGAAGTCGATCCTGATCTTGAGATGGGCGGAACATAATTGCATGCATAAAATTGTTTTTTGGAAAAGGAAAGGAAATGGTAGAAGATCAAGCGTTGGGCATGGGTTTTGCATTGCCACTGGAGTAAGGATAGGTCTGGATACCCCCAGGGGTCTTGTAACATGTATACTAGACATTTTGGAGACGGAAATGATGGTCTAAAAGTTGTAGATTGTAAAAGTAGGACAATGCCTCTGAATTTTGTCCCTCATGACTATGCCGTGAATGATGTACCTTCAAGTATGTTGTCCGCTATGTAACGCCTGAAACCAATCCATGAAAAGCCTCTATCATGGTCCTTGTAATTATACATGCCCTCAATCATCTTGCGTCAAGTCTATAAACCCGATATCGCTCACACGAACAACATTAGCCCGAACCCCCCTGCGCTCCAATGCTGCTGTCTCCCTAGCCAGCCGCTCGTCTCGCTCTTCGGCGTCAACTTCAACCTCCTTGAAGAAGCCCACAGCGCTGGCCCTTGGGATGAGTAATTTCTTCTTCCGCGAAGGGGCAGGACTGGGGCTGGTACTTCGATTTGGTGGGAGGGGTCGTTGGTTTCGCTTATTGGGTGATTTAGGAGAGCGGGAAAGGAGATTGGAGAGAGGAAGAAGATCAGAAGATGAGTCGCTATCGAAATCTTCGTCAAATGTGGTTTGTGGTTTGGGCTGCTGCTTAGGGGGTAAAGCTGCAGGCTTTGCGAGAGAAGGCTGGGAAGCGATAGGGGCTTTGGACCTTTTGGTAAACATATCCATGGAAGTCTGCTTCAACTTTGGGAGTTGAGATGCCTGAGACGTGTTCGATGGCTTTGTATGTCCAGGCTTGGGCATTGAGCCCTTTATCCTCTGCGGAGAACCACTCGAGGTAGCAATCGTACGCATCGTGCCAGGGAGTTGACGGGAAGCGGGGACATGAGCCCTTGGTTGTGGTGATGGCGAAGGAGGAGGTGAGTCCGCTGCACAGGGCGGGCTAGATGTGATAACAATCGCCTGCTGCTGTGCCATTCTTCTCTTTTCACTAGGCGTCACTTGTGAGCTGGCAAGTGACCAAGGGGTTGTTGTCTGCCTGACGGGGCTACCCGAGGTTGACGTAGGTTGCTTACTGAGTTGTGATGTTACCTTGCTTTCGATTGGCGATATGGTCTTGGTAATGAGCAATCTATCATCGTGCCTTGAGACGGTTGTTCTGGTGAAAGTATTGGCTTTGGTTGCACGCACATACTTTTTGAGTGCACCAGTAGGCATGTCCTTCTTCGGCTTAGACTTGGGCTTTGTTTTGTTTAACTCCCTCTTGTGAAGTCTTAGCTCGGCGTCTGCGACAAGTTCTGGTACGCTTTGTCTGGCCACGGCTTCCAATACCCACATGCCATAACGCTCTGATGGTGTAAACGGTCTCGTTGTTGATTTTGAAGTCGAGACTTCTTCAATATTCTCCGCTTCTTCAAGTTCTTCATCGCTGTTTAATGCCAGACCTGTGCGGCCTTGTACGATTCTCTCATCTGCCTCTTTGGACAGGTCAATGGGAATGACTTCGATCGGAACGTGCTGCAGGCGGACTTCAGAGACATTATCGTTCATAATGTTACGTCTGAATCCCGTAATATTTTTGACGTAACCGACACTGTCATATCCCGAGTCCAGAAGTTTGTTGATAAGAACCATATGAGAGAGCAGACGAATGAACCTGACAGCACCTACCCGGTAATCCCAGCCGAGCACCTCCCGCGCATACTCTCTCAGATCCTCGAGTTGGATCTCTCGTTTCTGGTGAAGCTTGTCACGGATCTCGTCTAAGCTGGATTCAGGCGACACAACTGGATGCGTGTAGTAGCGTAGGGTCTTGAAGTCGGGGAAGTCGTTCGGCACCACTAGGGCTTTGTTTCGCCTCTTGAAGTAACCACTTTCGTTTGTGTGAAGTTCGTGTATCAATGAATCCCTCCAAGCTTGGATCCCTTCCTCATCAGACGCTTTCAATTGGCAAAGAGTATTGCCAAAACCAGCCTTGGCGGCCTCTGCGGCCACCTTGACTCCACAGCCGCTGAGCCCATTAGGATCATAGTCACCGCCACTCATCATAGCGACAAGGACCATACCTTCCCGGTCAAGACCTTGATCAGCAAGGTTCATCTGTTCCGTGTCGAAAACTGAAACATGCGTCGGGATCTTTTGGCGACGTGTGTGTGGTGACCATCGCCGCAGCATTTTTGTGCACCCAAACATCAAAGTGTCGACATCTTCACTGAGAACTGCGTCCACAATGCCGTGCCTCTGTAGCAGAGCGCACTCTGCCTCAGCTTCTCCCGGCGCTTCGTGAATGTTGCAACCAAATAAGCGGATCATGCGTTTTGCCTGCGCATTTGCAACAGAGTCACCACGACCGGATAATTTGTTTCGCTTGACCTTAGGTTTATAAGGCCCGTCGAATACGAAGATGGGCTCGACTGGGTATGATAGTAGGCGAGTGATACGATGGAATATGTTTCGAAGTTCGGGGTTTGAACCGCCTACACCTTGTTAGAAAAGAACAACTCAAAGGGATCAAGTGGAAAAAATGTACCTTGAGCCGCTTGGCCTTGGAATTGCCAGATTGCAATATCGACAGCGATTCGTAAACGCCTACCATTCTGCTCTAAGGATTCGGCGGCAAGTTTCGCAAGGGCGGTTCGTTCGCCTGTGCCAATCTCCTGGTAGATCCTAAGAGAATTAATATGACTCTTTAGAATGTGGTATTTGTCAATCTTACCCCTTAATGCCCATTGTGAAAGTCGAAGAGCCTCCTGGGTCCTTTGCTTCAACTTCCTTCCTTTTGCTGGGCTTGGTAGTCGATGATGAAGGTTGAGGTTCACGGTCTTGGCCCCACGTCGCTGCGGTTACCAGCACCCCATGTTTTCTTAATCGGCAGATCGGCGTTTTAAATGCCGACGTCAGAAGTTCCATCAACCAACCAGCGTTGGGTTACACGGTTACGCCTGAACCAGAACATCTCATCACCACCAACACCTCAAAAACCAAGGACAAAAAGATACAAGAAAAACACAAAAATAACTGCTATTATACGTCATGGCCTCGGGTGCAGGACCTACGCTTGCTCATCGCAGCGTGGCCAGCATCCGTGAAGGTCCTCCTCAGGGGCCAGGCCCCTCCACTCCACACACCCCAAATCGCTCTTCTATTGTTTCCACCTACGGCTCACCATCGACTATTCGTGCCGATGACGAAGTCATTATTGTTGAGCTAGGCTCACGGCATATCAGAGCCGGCTTTGCTGGTGATGCAGCTCCCAAAGCAACCCTTCAATGCAGCCCTGAAGATCAACGTCGTGCTGGAGACTTTAGAGGTTGGCAACAGCCCAGACAGCCAGTCGGACTCGAATGGTCAAAGGAGCACGAATTTTGGCGATATGACTTGAGAGAAATTGAGCTTGGTCTATACCAGGACAAGCTAGAACGTGTGCTACACGATGCCTTCTCAAAGTACGTTGTGGTGAAAACCTCATAGGAGACTTACTAACACCTATATAGATACCTGCTCATCGACTCTCGGCCAAGAAGGCTTGGACTGGTTTTGGACTCTGGAGTACCTATACCACTTTTGACGGCCACTCTAGAGACCGTGTTCAACAGATTTCAATCACCTTCGGTATCGCTAATGTCAACGCCAGCCATGTCAGCTATCTCAGCGGGTGTCAGATCTGCTTTGGTTATAGATATGGGTTGGACAGAAACTGTGGTCACAAGTATCTATGAATACCGGGAAGTCAAAACTACGCGAACAGTCCGGGCCGGAAGGGCTCTTCTCGACTCGCTTTATACAGCCATCGAAGCTTTGATACCAGGAGAACACGACGTCACCAGGCAAAGAGCGATTAGTTTCGAGGAGTGCGAGGACATCATGTGTCGGTTGATGTGGTGCAAGCCATCAGAATTCCGATCATCGCAACGACAGTCAACTCAATTGGAGACAGTGGATGAGCAGGAAGAGATCGAAGCTGAGTCGGCACAAGCTGGCCTCCCAACTGGCGTCGCCCAGATACCCATCAACACCGGTCCTCATCCATCAACACTTGAGCTCCCCTTTGAGAAACTAGCTGAAGTTTGCGACGACACTTTTTTCGACCCCTCAGCGGACCGAGCGACATTTGACGACGACGAGCTACCCCTTCACCTCTTACTATACAGACATCTTTTGCAATTACCGTTAGACGTAAGGGCCATTTGCATGTCACGGATATTATTTGTAGGAGGCTGTTCCAATGTCTTGGGTATCAAGCAACGGATTATCGACGACCTTACAGCCATTGTTGATAAGAGAGGATGGGAGCCTGTATTTGGCAAGGTGGTGGACAAGCACAGAAATACTGCTAGACTGAATCGACAGTCTAGTAGCTCTTCTTCAACTGAAAGTTCTCCTTCGTCGTCGCAAGCCGAGGATGACCAGGACAGGCCGACCAAGAGCGCTGCCGATGCAAAACCTGAACACGACCCGATCGAAGCAAAGGTTATTCGGCAACGGGAAACGACTCCCCAGATCAAGGGTCAGATACGTGTGCTCCATACTCTTGGGCCATGGATCGGAGGCAGTCTTCTCTGTCAGCTCAAAGTTCCCGCCATATCGATAATTGATCGCGATACATGGCTCCAACATGGTGCCAATGGAGCTTCTCGTCCCAGCGACGTAGATCTCAAGGCGCAACAGCGGCAGAGCATGCAGGCTGGAGGGTATGCTCGAGGAGGTGGAGGGCACCATGGCAACTGGACGTTAGGTGTATGGGGCTCATTGTAAGAGGTTCAATTCTAGAGCGTTTAAGATATATCATGACATGAAATGAAGATCATCTCTGCGCCGTTCATGGAGGTAGAAATGAAAGGGAGTAGGATGGTAGAGACAACCAACAAGATTGCCAACCGAATACCCCATTTACTAGCGAATCAAGGCTTAGACAACTCATATACCCTGTTTCTTTTCTTTGCCAAGACAAGAATGAATCAATGCTTTGTGAAACTTGATGATCTTCTGCCGTGGCGGAGCGCCTCGGCTCGGATAATCGCATAAACAAGCTCCCCACTGTTAAGCTTTGGCAGCCGACGTCAAGCTCCAAACTCGCTGATCAGCTATGTTTCAATGAGCTGCTCACCAAAACACCAACAGCCACCATGAACAGGACATTATCACGCCTACGATGTCGTAACTTGCAGTCGAGGCTACCAAGGACTCATCCAGTCTTGACTCGCGGTTTTGCAGACGTTAAGCGACCACCTTCGGCGCCAAAGCCTATTGTCGACATTAAGCACATCCGACAGCACGCAGACCTGTATCAGCAGACTTGCGTGGAGCGCAACTATCGCAATCAAGCACAGAACCCAGCAAAAATCTTAGAGCTTCACGCCAGATGGCAGGATTTGCAGCGACAAGGCCGCGCTTTGCGTGAGCGATCGAATCTTTTGAGGCGCCAACTTGCGAACCCGGCTACTAGCAGCGGCGATGAGGATCTTCAGGAAGTGCGGCAATTGACTCGCGAGCAAATTCAGGAGGAAGCTCGACAACTCAAGCAGGATCTTTCCGTGATTGAAAAGGGCGAATCCCAGGCCCAAACTCAGATGGAAGAGCTTGCGTTGGAACTGCCTAACCTAACTCATCCAGAGACTCCCAAGGGAGGTGAGTTTGAGGTTATGAGCTATATCAACGACCCACCCACCTTTCACGAATCTCCTGAGGATAAGATCTGGCGCTCTCATGTCCACATCGGATCCGAGCTTGGTATCTTTGATTTCGCTGGTGCTGCCACCGCCTCCGGATGGGGATGGTACTATCTCCTCGGCGAGGCTGCTCAACTTGAGCAGGCCTTAATTCAATATGCCCTTGCTACCGCAAATCGCCATGGCTGGACACAAGTGTCGCCCCCCAGCATGGTCTACAGCCACATTGGTGCTGCCTGTGGATTCCAGCCTCGCGACTTGAACGGCGAGCAGCAGGTCTACACTATCGCTCAGTCAGCTGAGGACGTTGAGCGCGGCGTCCCTGAGATGTGTCTCACTGGAACATCCGAGATTGCCCTCGCCGGAATGAAGGCCAACACCACCATTGACCCTGAGGACCTACCACTCAAGCGCGTTGCTGTCTCTCGATGCTATCGTGCTGAAGCCGGCGCTCGCGGCGCTGACACCAAGGGTCTTTACCGGGTGCATGAGTTCACCAAGGTCGAGATGTTTGCCTGGACAGGACCAGATGAGGACGCCGCCCAGGACATCTTCGACGAGATGCTTGATATGCAGACCGAGATTCTCTCCTCCCTCGGACTGTACTGCCGTATCCTCTCAATGCCATCGCACGATCTTGGCGCCTCGGCCACCCGCAAGGTCGACATGGAAGCCTTCTTCCCTAGCCGTCGCGACAACTGGGGTGAAGTCACATCAGCAAGTATGTGCACCGACTACCAGACCCGCCGTCTCGGCACACGAACTCGCGTCGACGGCAAGCTTGCCTTCCCCTGGACAGCCAACGGTACTGCTCTCGCCGTGCCGCGCGTGCTAGCAGCTATTTTGGAGAACGGATGGGATGAGGAGGCCAAGACCGTGGCTGTGCCAGAGTGTCTACGACCATGGATGGATGGTAAGGACAAGATTGGTCTTGGTGGTCGACGCCGCAGTGTGGACCGCGTGTAAGTTTGAATCAATGAGGAGTTAAAGCATGGCTTTGATTGCGTGCGTGTATGAGTTGAGAATATACTGGGGATTGGAGGCATATTTGCTGTATCTACGAAAAACTTTGATGTCTTTGTTAATGTCGACAGGCGGGGCGTGACTTATTTTTTAAATACAGACCATTATCTTGGGGTGGTTTCTCCATCAACGCTGCTGTCTATCATGAGAGATATTACATCTGACTTGAGCTATGTAATGTAGGTTGCTGGTGAGTCTATGTCTACGTCCTCTATGTTCTAATAACCACGAGACCAATAGCACATAGACACGATATTATCTATGCTGCATTATTCTCGTTCTCTAATATAGTGGCAGTGAACCTCTATCGCACCAAATCTTTCATCTTCTTCTCCCATCCTGGCATCCGAAATTCTAGTCCTGGACTCCCTCTCCAGCGATACCATCCACACATCTTCTTCGCCGCCCCGGTCCATCCCAGCTCGCCTCTCCTCCAGGCCTTTCCTCTGGTCCCATCTCCCCGATGTTGCACAACATAGACGCCTCCATCCGAAGCCGTCGTCAATTTCGCCTCTCCGCGCTCCGGATCACCGCTATTATGATACTCTCGTCTCCGCGGCGTTCGATTTGCTTGAAATCGCTTATTATGGTCATTATGGTCCATATCGAGGATTTCGCTTGCTGCAACCTCCATCCATACATCCAGCGTTCGAAGATGGTCTGCGTAAATGACGAGTAGCGCAATGAGAGAGCACAAGCCTGATGCGAGCCAGAACACCCAAAAGGACGAGCCCTCAGGACCATACGAGCTTTCGATGGACAGGATTCCCGACACGACTGTCAGGGGGAGTAAAAGACCACCCAGGTACGCTATGCGATCGAGGCTCCGTGAGTTTGAGTCCTTGGGCTCGTCCTGCGCCTGTTGGGCATGTGCCTGGAGAGCAACGGTCAATGAGAGCTGGATGCGCCTTTGAAGTCGCTCGGAGAGCTGTATCCAGTCTGCGGACGTAATTGTGCTGAACTCGCCTCGGCGCTCCATACTTCGCGTGGTATCGGCATTCGTCTCGAGAGCGCGGGCGATAGTCCACTGAACGTCCACAGAGTCGGACCCCAAAGAAGGTAGAGAGTCTAGTTTTTGAAGCCAGGTATCATAGACGAGCTCTGCTACCAAGTCTTCTATTGGCCGAATGTCGACGAGGGCTTGCCAGAGGGAATCTTCCAAGCCGGATCGTTTTGGAGGGCGTTTACCCTGTTTACCACCGTCCGGATAAGTGTAGCTTGCTGTTCTAGCTGCATGTGAGGGTCGATAAGGTCGCGGTGATATTCGAAATGGGAGGCCATCGAGCAGAAGGATAGGAAGCCGTTCTTTAATCATGAGTGATGCGCGGCAGATTCTGATGCCCTCATCAGAATCAGAACCATCCTCGTCATCCTTCTCCTTTTCAGGATCACCATCTTCCAATATTTTCTTCCTTATCTCCGTCTCTGGAAATTCCCAAACCCATCCTCCCCTCTTCTTATCCAACTCCATGCCCAACAGAACGCCCATTTCGCATTCACCTCTTACAAGTGCCATCCTCCTCCAACCAGGCCTCTCCACCGCAATAATTTCCTCTTGAAATTCCTCGGCATTGAGTATTTCCTTTTGTCGGCAATTCTGGGTGCTCCATTCTAGAAGATATGGTCGCGAAAGCTGTGCCGGTCGATTGGTGCCGGGAATGCCCCGCTCCGAAGAACGTCTACGGCTCCGGTGTCGAGGCTCGGAAGCCGGACGGTGCCTTGACATGTCGATTCTTGTCCTCTAGTAAAATCTAGATGAATAAATAGAATATCCAATACAACCCAAACTAGATCGGAAATGTTCCTGCATGAAGACTCTTCCGAGACCGTCCCAACTCGAATCGCGGGAGCTTCACTCTTTTGAGTCTTTCAGCACCACTCCCCCCTGGACCCCATGAGCACGACTCCCGTCATGCGAGAAGCTCTCAAGGCATATATTCTCCATAATTTCACAGGCAAATGCACTTTGTAAGTAAAACTTTCGGGGTCCTGAAGGGTCTCAACTAGGCAGATGCTCCCCTGCGCCTCCATCAGAAGTGTCTAAGTGTGGTCATGTGCCCAGTCTTGCGGCCCAGATGACCCTGGCGACGAAGGAACCTCAACACGCGACGTATTCACCTGTGAATGAGTAAGATTACCTAAATAGCCATCATAATCAGGCAGACGGGCATTTTTAAAAGCTCTCGGTAGATTTGGACTGACCTGTAATCAGCCCAATCATATCGTCAGTATCTTGGTCAACCATGGCTCCTATCATCAATCACTCTAGGCGTCAAAACAAACATCCCTCTTCCACAAGCTAGCATTCGTTCGCGCATGGCTCGTCATCTTTATTGAACGGTAACTTTACATAACATGGCTCTTTCCCGCTCTTCCCGAAACGCCAGACCAGACGCCATTTTAACAGCAAATAGGATGCTGAGACTTCCTCTCTTGGTCTCTTTCAATTCTCTACCCTCCACTGCTGTCATCATCTTCTTCTTCTTCCTCTCCTCTCTTAGCTCTTGATTTCTTTCTTGGTTTCTTTCTTTCCTCCTCACTCACTCTTACAAGCAATCGTCCAAAGGAGTGTCAAATGTGTGTCGAATGACGCTGGAAAAACAGAATAGACGCCCCAGTGCAAGAATTTCAGATCGTAATCCCGTGCGTATACGTGCGACGACATGTCCAACCGATGATCGAGGTCAATTATTGAAAGCAATATCCCGAACTTCCTGAAAAGTCGTTTTCGGTGATTCAAATTCAGTGGTGATCGTCACCATCGTGATGCAGAGTGACACTGTTGAACTCGAGGAACGGGTCGGGGATTTCACCACCGGGAGTGGCCAGTCCGCTGTCCAATGGTACTCCCTTCAGGTTCCTTGTTCCTGAAAGATCAACACTCTCGCTCTCCTTTACGTTTCGGAAGTTGACGGTATCAACTCCTCGTCCAGCATGAGGAACAATCGGTGGCTTCATATGACGGATCAGAGCCCATTGTGTAGTTCTGAAAAATGGGTGTGCCTTAATGTCTGACGCGCCGGCTCGGGCACCCAGACGTCGGTTCTCGTCCTTGATGAGCAGCTTTCGTATCAAGGATTTGCAGAGGCTGTGGCTTGGTCAGAACAAGTTGATATCAAGACTCTGCTGGGGACTTACTTGGAAATCTGTGGTGCACCCGCGTGGTCGGGGAAGGGAATGTCTTCCCTCAAGATATTTGCGAAGGTTGCATTGCGGTTCTTGCCCTTGAAAGGCGTAGTACCGTAAAGCATCTCGTAAATAAGGATGCCCAGCGTCCACCAATCAACAGCACTTGTATGGCCACTACCCTTAATTACTTCCGGCGCAATGTACTCTTCTGTACCTACAAAAGAGTTTGTCCGGAAGTTGGCAATACATGAGCGCGTGTCGATGGTCGGTAGAGCGTCGGTCCGGGCTCCGTTCTTGCCGACAATCATGGTCGGCTTACCACCAGGGTCTGACTGCTTGGACAAATCAAAGTCCGAAAGCATGATATGACCCGATTGGTGAAGCAGAATGTCTGTTGATATGGTCAGCGACAGATTTGTAAGCGCGGCAATCACAACATACTCTCTGGCTTCAAATCTCGATAAATGAATCCCATAAGGTGCAGATACTCCAGAGCTGCTGTCACCTCAGCGGCATAAAAGCGAGCATCCTCTTCGGGAATGCATTTTCCAGGGCGTGTTTGAAGAGCACGGAAGAACTCGCCACCGCTGCAGTACTCCATACACAGGTATAGGTAGTCTTCTGACTGGAAAGAGTGATATAATGTGACAATAAAAGGATGGTTACTCGTCGCGAGAATTTCTTGCTCTGCAAGAGCTCGCTTGATTTTGTTTCGCTTGATCATTTCCTTCTTACTCAGTACTGTAGCTGGTTAGCCGTGATCGCGACGGAAATCAGTGATAAACATACTCTTCATGGCGTATAGCCTGCTGCTCTTCTTCTCCCTCACAAGATATACCTTGCCAACATCTCCCTTTCCGATAAGCTTAATCTTGTCGAAGCTAGAAGGGCTAACTTCGACATTCCGGACCTTGATGGAATTGGAGCTGTAGGTTCGGCGGAAAGCCATAGCTGTATGCGGAGCGGGTAGAGCAGCAAGAACATCGTCGGCGGCCTGTTTAGCCTTCGCCTCAGCCTGCTGGGCCTTGGCCGATTCGATGAGGCTCAACGTGCCTGAACTCGTGAGGAGAGGGTCCTTGCCCAGCTCGGCAGTCGCGGGACGCTCATTGTTGGTCTCGCCTTTCGAAAATAGACCCTGTGCATTGGGTGCACTAGCGACTCTTCTAAGTCTCCGGGCAAGCTCCTCCTTGGTCTCGCTGGTAGTTTGATCCGTTGCTGTGGTGCCGTCGGGTCCCTGGATCTTTAACGTTGGCGTATCCGGGGGGCTCGGGGGAACAGAGTCGGAGTTATGGTGACGCAATCCCGGTTGACCTTGATGCGCGAAATAAGGGTTCGCATGTGCTGTAGGGCTCATAGCTTCGTCCAACTGGTTGCCCTCGCTGGCCACGGTGTGTGCGCGCAGACGGCCGACTGTATTACTAAAGAACTTGGTATGACGGGATTTCGAGGGATCGGGAGTAGTGACGGTAGGGGTCTTTTCTTTGTCCTTCTCTTTATCGCTAGAAGCACTGCCGGTGCTACCTCCAGTGTTCATGCGGAAGAAATTGCGCAGGCGATGGCTGACCTGGCCGGAGCCATTGGTGGTCTTTTGAGACGGCATGGCGACGGTAGCGGTAGCGTCGATGGAAACGTTTAAATGGGTGAGGACGGAAACAGATTTGGTTGGGTTTCGATTAGAGATTCGCTTCCATATTCGACAGAGTAGCCGGTTGAGAGATGGCGGAAAGGTCTTGTTATGATGGTGTTGAAGGAGGACAGAAGTTCGGCGTGGGGAGAAGTTGTTGCGCAATCAAGTCGCGGGTGATGGAGACTTGCAATCGTGCGATGAGATAGGATACCGGGATTGATTTGATGGAGTAGGTAAAGCTGCTGAAGAGGAAGAAGCAAGCCTTGAATGTGGATTATTGAAGAAAAGGGAGGAAGAAGACACCGGAGCCTTAGAGGAATGACGCTGGCCTTGAGACCGAGACTGGGTCTTGATCTGGGAATTGGATTGGAAATGGGTATACGGTAGGTATGGGCCATGGGAATGGGGGCGGCGTCGGAGCTTGTTGCCTGAGGCATTATTAATCCTATCCCGTCCGTCGGCATCGGCCCCTCCACATCCACATTCGACCATTGACTGTCCGCTAACTAAGCTAACGCCTCGCCTCTCAACTCGCCCGCCTCGCAACTTGTGGCTTAGACTCTAGGGATCCTTGTGCCTTGGCCCTTGGTCTTGCTAACGTTAGTGTAGGTGAGCTTAGCTTTTGTTTAATTGTCTTACAAAGCCGCCAACGCGCGCTCGGTAATTCGGTCTTGTTCAGCCGCCCGTAAACTCCGGGGAACAATGTCGTGAGCAAACATAATCAGCCCCAAACCCCAGTAAAAGGAGACCTTCTTTGATGGGTTGGATGGAGGTGGGTTGTCTCTCTTTCGGGGACATTCCAGGGCGAGCGAGCCACTAAACCGGTAGGTTTCAAGTCGGTCGTTGCGCTAGAATCAAGAGGCGCCGATAGCGTCTTGCCAGATCGGAATAGAAACCTGGTGGGTTCGCCATATTGGTTCCCGCCAGCTGGGTCAGCTGCACTATATTTGACTGGACTGTACAGGCGGTACCTTGCATCTCTGGTGATAATTGAGTTGAAAGCTGATCAGGCGGATGAGGCGACTTCTCCTATCTCACAATCAGAGCATGTCCTTGTGGGGATATGTGAGACGGGGCTCCGAGAGGGGGTCGCCCTGTATGTGGAACGACGCCAACAACTTCCGAATCACGGCCAACAAAAGGATGATTCTGGAGGTGGCTTCGGGATCTAGTAATGAGCCCGGTTTATTTAAGTGCCAACCCTAAGTCGTCCAGGGAATAGACTCGTGGTGCTGTGTTCTTCTCCGGCTTCCATTTCGACAGGTTTGTTCACTGTTAAACTACCCTGGAAGCAGTGGCATGATAGAGGCTCAACACCCTTCAAGGATTATCAAGACTAATCAGCCGTACCTGATTAGCACCAAAACATGTCTGACTACATGGTATCCGTATTCATGCGCAATCATGCTGGGTAGTGTACTCGGTAGGTACATGAAATATAAACCTCACTTGAAAATGCAAACGCACAGGCTTTCTCCCACCTTAAACACATCTCCCAACCCGTTCCTGAGATATTCCCCGAGAATTTCAATTCAGATAATAGCTTATGGTTCGTCATGCCATTCGTTCCCTGGCAGCAAAAGACCAATATTGATAATTGTTAATGATACAAAGTAGTATCAGCCCTGAGCCACTGACTCTCACACGAGACGGATACTGGTGATATCTCATCATTGGCGTCGCATGAGTCCAAGCGCATCCTACCCTCGGCGATAATGTGCTTCCGGGTAGCCAAATATGCCCATCATCAGCATGTATGAGCCAAAAAGGTGTGAAAATAAGTGTTGTATTGGCCAAGTCTACCAGTCAATGAGCAAGTTGAAAGAGCATCAATCCAACCACCCCCATATCTTGGGGGCTGATTCACGCTTATTGTAAACTGACATAATGACAGCATAAGACATATTAGCCTACCATGTAAGTTGAATGGTCATGTTAGGGAGGCCTTCTAAGGTTACTCATTTGGGAAGAACAGTTCTCAGATACCATTTCTACCAACTGATTCCATCAACGATACAACTCATAAAGACAAACGATTGAACTGCCTCACTAAAAACCTACAACAGCAGCTTGTTCACGTCACAAAACAACAGACCACTGGTCTTGCACATGTAGAACAGAAAGTCTCCCGGGTGTAAAAACAGACTCAATCGTAAAGAAGGGGCTGGTCTTTGGTATGTGCTTAAGTGGCTCTATTTATGTGAGACGAGCTTTCTCAAAACTTAGACAGTTGTTATGGCTGGAGAATACTCAGAGATTTAAACTTCCTTGATGAGAGAGAAGACATTTAAACTTGCTTTTCGGAGGGACCTATGATCACTTAGTGACCGAAGTGTCTCCGACTTATATAAAGCCACTTGTTCAAGTGAAGTTGATGAGTTCATGCTAGCACTTTCAGATCCAAATTATGATCCTAATTTAAAGCTATGCAGCAGAACTATAACTTGTAAGTCGCCGTGCAAGTGACTTGTATTAACAAAAATAAGATGACTTGCCAAACAGCTCTAGATCCTGGAAGCGATGCGCTCTTGAGATAACAGTTGCTCAACGTCCACACTCGCGGTGACGCCTCTCTCAATAGCCCCGTCTATAAACCCTCTCCATCCATCAGCCCAGTCTGCGCTAGCAAAGAAAACTCTCCCGTGCGGCTTCTGAAGCTCTTTGAGCCATCTGCCCATGGCGCCGGGTCCCCAACAGCTCCAGGTGCCTTTGGCAAGACTATCATTCATCCAGTCGTGCGTAAGGTATGCCTCAACATCTGCATCTGGTTTCAGATGCTCTCTAAAGCTGGACATAATCTCAGTGCTTGCATGTGGATCTGTAAGATTACCACCGTAGCCAAAGCCAATGCAGTACGTGCCATCGTTTTTGGCGTTATTGCTGGTGCCGTTATGGTCAGAAAAGGCAAAACACCACGGTGATGCTCCGTAACCATTCGCCATTGAGAACCAACCAGGCTCAGTTTGCCTCAATTTGAAATGGATCTTGGCACCCTGGTTAATGTGGCCAGCGTTAACAGCCTCCTGACGCAGGGGCGAGAGGGGAGGCGTGAAAGAGATGTCTGACAAGCAATTCCTATTGTATGATTAGTTCTCGAAGTTTAAATTCAGTTGATGGCTGATATGAGGACTTACAAGGGTATGGTTGAAATCACATAGTTGGCTTCAATTCGCCGGCCGTTCTTTGCAGATAGGACGACACTGCTCTTTTTCTGCTCGACTGTGTCGATGACAGTATCAAAAAGCAAATGACCACTATATTCAGAGAGTATAGCCCGCGCAAGCGAAGTCATGCCACCTTTTCCGAGCTTGAAAAGACCCGCAAGCTCGAAGACGCCAGCCATTGTATGTCCACCAAGCGCGTACCAGCGCAAGACTTCGATGAAGCCGCACTGCGATCCAGGCACGGAACCAAATGAGCTTATCATAGCATCGAACAAGTCTTTTTCGATTTGAGGAATGTTGAGTTGATCCAGGCGGTCTTTGGCAGAAAGATGGTCATATTTCATCCAGGGCGCTGGTTGTCGCAGCGGGTCATGTGGGTAGGGCATCAAGTCGCGACTGGAAAGGCCATCAATTGAAAAGAAAGCGTCAGCAGCTCTTTGCACCGATTGGTTTGTTTCACCGCTGTCGAGTTGTTGGGGGCTTCCGAAACTTGCTGTATAGCTCGTGTATTTGACGTCAGCTGTCCCGGCCGAGGTCTTGAGGTTTCCTTGGAGTTTGTAGCGGTGAATCTCTGAGTATACGTGTGGTTGATTCCTGTAGTATATTTGTCAGATGATCGAAGGGTGATTGTAAAGAATTTCTTTTACCAGTGAACCCAAGTTCCTCCCATCTCAAATTCCTCTCCTCTGGCCTTGGCTGTCCATGTTCTCCCACCTATGCGATCGCGACCTTCGACGAGAAGAACCTTGGAGTTGGAAGTGCGACTGAGGTTTCGAGCTGCAACAAGTCCAGCAAAACCAGTTCCAATTACGACGACATCGTATTTGTCACGAATCAACGTTTCAGGTGTGCCGTTGACGACCGAGTCAGTAACAAGACCTGTTGTAAGTCCGTCAATGGTCCAGAGATAACCTTCCTTTGAAGATGGCATGGTAGCGACTTGTAACACAAGGAAGAAGAAGTAATCAAGAGAATTTGTTTAACAACCTAGGTTGCCCATAATCAGATCCATTCTGTGGAAGAGTATGTTATCTTAAACGTAGTGCGTGTAAGTGAAGGTCATTTCCCAATTCGGAAAAAGTGTACGAGATTGCCCGCAGCTGATGGGTATTCCGAAGTTCCGAACCAAACAATTGTATCCTGTAACTCATCTCGCACTTCGCATCCATTTTGGTTTTAGGCTTAAAAACAAGGATATACGGCAATGGGATATACATGGAGGCCCAGGTAGTAGATATGGCCATATAAGTATCCCAGCTGATACAGCAATTTCGGATAAGCATTCCAGGAATTGGACTCAATCGACATGCCTTTTATCTACAAACCACAAGCGGCGGCTATCAAGCCACCTCTTATGAAAGGATCTACAAATAACGTGTTTGGAGGTGGTAGGTTGAACCGAATTTGCTTCTACAAGCCGTAGCTTATATCATTAGTACCTTTGAAGCTAACATGCTAAAGATGTTGTTTCGACTAGCGACACTGGAGCCAAAGTACCTATATCGGCAGGTTTCTTCCGGATCGAAAAGGGAGAGCCTTGCGTCTTTACGTACGAATTTGACGAGGCAAAGCATTTTTTCGAAGGTGAATGTGAAGTGCAGGATGAGACTGGGGCAAAGATAACCGCGATAGCCGGGGACGTGATGCTTTTCACCAAAGGGTCTACCATTACCTTTTCCACAGAAACATACGCTCTAGCATTTTTCTGTGATCAGAGAGCAAAATTGTAGGGTCACCCGAGGAACAATAGCATTTGCCGCTAGGAGGAACAAAGACATTGGATGCTGGTATCCTAGAACTAGTAACAAGACGATTGGATTGCCTTCTCAAGCCTTGTTCAGCCGAATATTGTTTCCAGTCTTTTTTCTGACATGACATCCATCCAGTGCACCGGAGTAATATATGTGTTGTTCCCATGGTCCGCTGGCAATACGTCCACACGCGACCACACTTCCTCCAAAATGAGTAACGCGTTACCAACCGGGCGCAACCCGACAGCGGCATATACATTGCGAATACGCTGTCGAACAAAAGATCTCCAACGTGTTATCTCCTGGTGTAGTGACACTTGTCTCGAGGTAGTGTTTTGCGACCGGCTCGGCGTGGCAGGGCCCAGCGCACTCCCAGCAATCATCAAGGCCAACAGCTGTGTCGAAATTGTCCCCGAATCGCTAGGAATCGCCTCCAAAATTCCTAACATACCGAACGCCAGACCCAATAATAGGTATGTCTGGTCATCACACTCTCCGGCTGGTACGTCTATGGCTTGCTCCAGGACCGCCTGCGTCTTGATAGTCTCGGGGAAAGCGCTGTACAGCTCTAATAAGGCGGCTAAGCGGTAGCAGCGCGAGACGGCCAAGAAGTGATCCGGGGGTGTACATGGATCGCCAATATCATCGATGAGACCAACAAAAGGAAGTCGAAATCTCAAAATTTCGCCTTCTAGATCGGCGGCCTTCCCGAGCAGCTCCGAATACAAGGCGCTTCGATGTACTTCACCTGTTTTGAAAACCTTCAAGCTCCTTAGGGCTCTATTATTTCGTACCAGCGTGGCCGCTTTTGCGAGGAATACAAAGACGGGAGTTCCGACGCCAGTCCAAGGGCAAGGATGAATAAGTGACGGCGGATTTGGGTCGCAAAAGATATCGAGATACGACAATGCCTCATACTCCTGATCAAGAAGAATTGAGCTCATAGCTTCCCAATATATCATGGAAGACAGTAGAAAAGTTTGAGTCTTGCTCATGGCTGCTCGCTTCTTGTGGTCTCTCAAGTTGTTGGAGGATACCCATGACTTGAATAATTGTCGCGAACCATGAAGGTGTAGTAAGCCCGTGGCAGAAACGTCGTGCCAAGCCTAGTAGTATAGTTTACGAGTCAGCTTCGGTCACCGAGAATGTATCAAGACAGCATGGACTAACCGCGGTCATGCCCAACAAGATGATGGCTAACAGCACGTCATCTGGAACATCCAATGTCTTTTCCTTGGCCACCAATGTTGTAGCTGGATCATCTTCATTGCCGGACGCCTTGCGTGTAGGAGGGAGATCGGTAATTTGAGACAGTTTGTCCGAAAGATGTGACAATGCCTCAGTCTGGAACTGCAATGGTATACTGCTGCTGGATTGGTCCCCTTGGTAGAGATGTGCTGCAGACATGCTCAAGACACAACCGAATAGGAGAGGCGAATCGACCATCAATCTGGACACTTCTGATCGGAAAGGGTTATATGAAGAGTCGAAAGCAGAGTTGACAAGGCAAACGGTGGAGAAGTAGTGGTTGAGTATGAGCGAAGACTGTGGAGCAGGCATGTAGTAAGTAAGGGAAAGCGTATTGTCATTTGGAGGGTCAGGCTCGAGAAGCGGCTCTTCCTCAGTTTGAGAGTCCTCATATGAAGATGAACCTGATTCTTGGAGTGATGGCGACGGAGATTGCGTTTCTGGAATCTCTTCCGTAACTTCTGGCGGCACAAATGAACTAGAACAAGACGCTATAGCAGCTGAACAAAGAGGGCTGACTGCTGGTACAGCAGCACAGCAGCTATCAGTGTCTGATTGCCCATTACCTACAGAATCTGATCTCGATTGGATCATATTCGAGAGCCTCCTAGCTTCTGTGTCGAACCAGGAGGTCGAATTCTCGAGAAAGTCCAGGGAAGTGGTGATGTTTTGTTCGTATTTGGTGGACCACTTGACGGGTTTAAAGTATCCCGGGCATTCGACCCCAATACTGATGCATCGTCGGCAACTTGGGAGTTGCTCGTCACATTTCACCCTCTTAATCTACATGTCAGTGCACTGAGGGCTTGTTCAAGAAGGTGACAGAAAGATTTACTCGTCGCTTGCATACGGAACAACCGCCTGGACAAATTGGTAAGCGTTAACACTCTAGTATCTTGATAGTGGGCATCAACTTACTTCTCGTTTTGGGCTTCCTAGTGCGTTTTCTTTTGGGCTCGTCAGTCATGATGTTGTATTGATAGAATGACGAACTGAAGTCAGAATGTAAAGTCATGAGAACGACGCCTTATCACACTGCTAGTCTAGTCTATACCTAGCCGGAAACTTCAGCCAATGCCTCGACCCCTGTTACCCCGCGTTCCGAGATTCCGGGGAGGGAGCTATCAAAGCCGACAAAGATAGGTAATCTTAACCAAATCGCCATGAACCTGATTGGCTGAGCCGGACATTATCAGATATCGCCACCCTACCCAGTTATCTACCTACATACATTCATATCACATCTTGAAGATAACATGGGCATTTAATATCGATTACTGTACTGTACTGTACTGTACTGTACTTTAGATAACAACGTGTCATATTCAGTTCAATTATCTTGCCCGCTATCGAGTGTTCCATTCTTTCACGTCTGAGCCAACTCAGTCAGACACATGTGCTACCACACCTTCGGTTGCATCTAACGCTCCCGCGTACTTCTTTCTTGCCGATAGTGGCCAGTATACGAGTCCAAACAAGAGAGTCGCACCTAGTACAAGTGGCGCATAGTTCATGTTCTCTGGAGTGACAGGCTGATAAGGAGGGAATAGCGAGAACACACTGGTAAAGATCAAATACACCGCAGCGATGAGGTTGACGAGAAAGCCCGCTCTTCCAAGTCGGAACGGCCCCCAGATTAGAGACTGGGGTGACCGGATACGACGCCATAAAACCAATAGTACCGGCATTAAGTACGATATCTGAAGGCCTACTACGGCCAGGGAGAGGATTGCATTGAAGGCTGTTGTGGAACCAATGTTGATAAGCCCTAGAAGCATCAATAATACCGTTACAACAAGTGTAGCTATTGTGGGGATGTCGCGTCTCTTGTCGACTTTGGAAAGGGTGTTGGAAAAGGGGAGACCTGGCAACGTAAGTGAGTTGAATCATCTCAATATTCTGGACAAGAGATCCGTACCTTGGTCTCTCGCAAAAGCCCACATGACGCGTGCAGCTGAAGCCAGCAGCGGAATGGTAGCCAAGCTAGCCATGAGGACAACTGCACTGGACATTGCAGTTGACGCTCTGATGCTACCTGTGATGTTGTAAAAGATCTCGATGATGGGAAACCCGGTTGTCGTCTCAAGTGCCGCAGTTATATCGCCCATGCAAAACAGCAACGCGATGAGGAATGAGAAGCCTAGCAGACCATTGAGAACCACGCTACCAACCATAGCATAGGGGACACCCGTCTCTGGATTTTGCATCTCCTCACTTAGATGCGTTGCTCCGTCGTAGCCGATCAGAACGTAGCATGAGCTGAGCATACCGATACACCAAGCAGCTCCATCACTCGACCATCCCGAATTGTTCTCAAAGACTGTGAACACATAGGTTGCCGAATGTTTGGTTGGTGAGACCGCACACATGACGACCAAGATAACCAGAAACAGGGTCACATGGAGAGTCATTGATATCTTCTCGATGAGGGGCAAGATCTGGCTGCAGAATATGCAGACGCTCGCCGCTCCGATCAGTATTGACCAGTATAAGAGTGTTCCGTGCCATCGTTCGTAGACGTATGTTTCGGGGTAGTTGAGGACAAGAAGGCCTTGTATCATCGTACCAGCGAGGAAAGGCGCACTACCGGCCACTGTAATCCAGCCAAATGTACTGGTTATAACAAGTCAGATCAAGATATTAAATCAGGATAGATTTGTTGACTTACGTGATGTAGCCTGCGAACCAACTACTCACTCTCGATGACGATTTACTAGACAGATGGGCCACAAAATGATACTGGCCTCCCGCTGTTGGGTACCTGTATAAAAGTCAATGGTTAGAGTATTTTATTCAATAATGAACTTTTTGACTCACGTAGAAGCTAATTCGGCCAGAGACAAGGCAGAGCAGATTGATCCGATAGCAGCCACAATAGCTCCATATACCAGCGAAACTGGGCCTCCACTAACCAACCCAGTAGCCATTGTGCTAACAGGGGTTAATGTTAGAACACTTGAGTAATGGAGAGATACCGGTTGCTTTACCTGCATAATGCTTCCCACGTAGCCATGAGGGACACACAAAGAGCTAGCATGGAAGTCAAGGAAAAGCTACGCTGTTCATCACATCAGTCACTGGCAGATGCCAATGATAAGTTTTGGGTAACATACCTTGAGCTCCGATACATAGCCAAAGTCTTGCAGACGCTCATGTTCGTGGTTGGTATCTGCCATTGCTGGCTTTTTCTCGACATCGGATTGCGACATGGTTACAGTATAGAGGGTGGGTTGTTCGATGCTAGGAATTGTGAAGCAAGATTTAAGTTGCAAGGCCGCCTTGACGTATTATATCTTGACTTGAAGCAACATTGAACGCCATGTATTTCATTCCTAATAGTTCTCTTATCAACTCCGTATGTAAACGCATCCCTCGTGATAGCAGCCGAGTGAACTTACACCACCACGCTGGGAGGCGAACCACACTAAACCAAGACAGGATGAAATGTACGAGAAGACGAGATCTATCCACTTAACCCGAAAAGGATGCAAAGTGCGAGATGCACTCGATCCAAAATATCCAATGATACAAGTCAATTATCGATATAGGTCAATGTGAGGTCGATGAACAAATAATGTAGCTACTTGAGACACTGTATTTAAAACCCGTTGAGCTCCGGCACAGACCCAAAATCATCCAACGACCACGTACATGGGCAAACAGCAAGATAATTAATCAATCAAATACCATCATGTTTCAATTCTTTTCGCAAAATACTCCTGCTCCGGCCGACGTGCCTCGTTCCCTACCGGCATCTTGGTACCGAGAGCCAGCGATGTATGAGCTGGAGAGACGTGCTATCTTTTCCAAGAGATGGTTATTAGTCACCCATCGCAGTCGCTTCAACCAGACGGGTGATTTTGTCAGGTATCAAGAGGCCGGTTTCTCTTTCTTTCTCTGCCTCGACAAACAAGGAACCTTGAATGGCTTTCACAACATCTGCCGCCATCGCGCGTATCCTGTTGTTACCAAGGATCAGGGCAACGCTAGTATCCTATCTTGCAAATACCATGGTGAGAGATTCGACACAAGAAGTACGCTCACATTTCGATAGCTAACTCTTCATCAACAGGTTGGTCATATGGGTTGGGAGGCAAACTTGCAAAAGCCCCTCAATTTGAGAACATGGAAACATTTCCCAAGGAGGAAAATGGTTTGTTCAAAGTTCACGTACATATTGACTCACGAGGCTTTGTCTGGGTCAACCTCGATGGCCAAGAGACGCCGTCTGTCCCTTGGAAAGCAGACTTTGAGGGCGCCGACAAACAGCCTCGACTCGAGAGTTTTAATATGGATGAATACACCTTTGATCACGCCTGGGACATGCACGGCGACTATAACTGGAAGACTCTAGTTGACAACTACAATGAGGTACCTTACCTTACAAGTCCCTGTCCTTCCCCGAGCATTTTAACTAACTCGTGTACGTAGTGTTACCACTGCGGTGTCGCTCACCCTGGAATTGCTGCAACCTCTAACCTCAAGACATACAAAGTAGAGACGAAAGGTGGTCAGATCCAGCACTTTGTAGAGGATAAGCCTGGGATGGAGTCTGGTCTTGATGTTGCACCGACATTCTTCTTTCCCAATGCATCTGTCACAATGACGTGAGTTGGCCAATATGAGCATGCTGATGGAACACAGCTGACTTTCGGGGTCTCTTGATTAGAACCCGATACTTCTACTTGATGCGGGTGGTTCCTACTTCAGCCACCACAACGTCAATGCAATACGAAGTCTTCCGCCACAAGGACGCAACGGACGAAGAGTTCGACGAGGTCGACAAGTTCTTCAAGCAGGTAGAATCTGAAGACAAGGGCTTGTGCAACGCGGCTCAGAAGAACCTCAATGCAGGAGTCTATGTCACAGGGGACCTCAACGCGTTCAATGAAAAGGGCGTTTTGTATTTCCA
The DNA here is from genome assembly GCA_013266185.1 of Fusarium sarcochroum. Lineage (NCBI taxonomy): Eukaryota > Fungi > Ascomycota > Sordariomycetes > Hypocreales > Nectriaceae > Fusarium > Fusarium sarcochroum. The sequence continues at coordinate 5,246 of JABEXW010000081.1, read as the reverse complement.
GAAGCTTCTCAAGGAGGCCGTCATCCAGCATAGGGAAGGCGAGCAAAAGCACGGCAAGGAAAACTGGCCGGCCAGACGTATGGCATCTAGGGGTGGAATTCAGGAAGAAATTGACTTTTGTCAGGGGTTATGCGAAACGACAAACAAGGAGGTTGAGTGGTAGGGCTCCGGCAGGAACTGGTAAATCCACAACCAGAAATCATCAAATAGCTGCTGTGACCGCTGCGACACACTTGAATATGAGTATGTCCACTTCTCAAACGAGGACCACTTCATACTAAATGACTTCATTGTCTGCCATCGATATGAGAATGACATACCATAATTCAAGGACAAGGAGGACGATTGAGCTTGAATGAGCACGAAGAACTTGCATCTAGAGACACCAAAGGTTCTGGAAGGGGTTTCCGTAGACTGCTGATGTACCTGAAATCATAATAGTCCTTGATTAGTGGTAAAGCTGTAGCCGTTATAGCCTATGGGTAGGAGACCGCTTGAATCAGGGCTCTGATCACACTCCACAAACTGGTGCCTACAAGCACCAAGTACAGGCCATCCGTGGCTTTCTGTCTTGTCCACTGCGCCATTCGCCCTTTCCATCTTTCTTGCTTTTATCCAGAGGAGTCTCCAAACGGTATGGAACTCACTTTCTATTCTTCTTCTTCCTAGCCCACGCTGGCAAGTATTTCATCATGCCGCCTATTCCAGCTCAATAGTGCCAGGAGGCTTTGAAGTCCTAGTAAGACTTGTGTTAGCATGAAGCTCGAGATTCATAGGGGCCATCAGTTTCTTACAAGTCATAGACAACACGGGACACACCATCTACCTGGTTGCAAATGGCACGCGAGACCTCCTAGGTAAGTGGTTAGCACGCGAAAGAAAGGTATAAGGGCTGGGCGATTTACCTGGAGGAAGGCGTTATCAAAGTTAAACACCTCAGCGCTCATGAAGTCTTTGGTACGAACAGCGCGGAGGATGATGATGTAACCCCAAACGCGCTGATCACCAAAAACACCAACGCTACGGCTAGTATCAAGACCAGCAAAGGCTTGGGACATCTAGGAGGGGATGTTTAGCTTGCACCTATCTTGACCTGTGTGACGTGCCTTACCTGGTCGTAAAGGCCGGCCTCTCGAATCATGTTGATGAAGATATTGTCAGCCTGTCGGGCGATCTCAATTCGCTCCTCGGTAACGTCGCCAAGAATCCTGATGGCAATTCCTGGTCTGTATTCGATCTAGTAAGCAGACGCTTCAAAGCTGATAGAGAGAATCAGAATCTCGAGAGTGGTCAACATACCCGGGGAATGGGTGCCTGTTTACCAGCGACTCGTGTATGCCGAGTTGCCGACCAATTGCCTACAAAGCTTAGTAAAAGTGAAGTCAAGATTTACACCCCTTATTAGCTTACCCTCACTTCGTCTTTCTATGTAGTTGTTAGCTCTACGACCGAGTTAATTAAGACAAGTACAAGACTTACAAATAAGAGTCTCAGCGGCTCGATAAGCTGTGATAGAACTCATGTTAGATTGCACGTCGCGATGAAAGATAGAAGTGTACTTGCACGTAAGCCTTGCTAAGAGCCGTGTTAGTCAGTATAATCAAATCTAGGCAAGCGGTGTTCTTACGCCATTCATCATTCGCTCAGGCAAGCCTCCAACATTGTGATGCGCTATATATAGTTAGCTGGTGTCCGCTTTTGTACGACTTCGTCGAGCTTTCAAAATGAAGGTATCTACAGAGGCATCTACAAAGGCATATGTGGTCACGCGATATACCCATAGAAATGGGCACATCTGGGTTGGTGGGGTTCATGACACCAAGCCTCCCTCAATTTGACCTCTTCATGCCTTTGTAGATACCTTCATTTGTGCCCTTGAGCCTTGTGGTGGGTATCGACGCACTCTTGATCCTAAGTGCAGTGGTTAGTGAGTGGTATGAGTGCAGGGGTGTGAGTTATGTGACTAACGTTGCCGAGGGTCCTCTCCACGAGAGAGACTCGATACTGAAATGCTATTAGCTTAGACTCGACATTGCGAGCTCAAAAACGACTTACACATCAGGGTATAGAGTTCCTTGCAAGAACCACTCCACCCTGCCGGAATTTGGTGTGTGTTCTGCTTCTTTTTCAATCTTGTGAGCCGTGTTAGTAAACTTTCCACACTTTTAGAGAAAGATGCGTACCCTAATAGCCTCTTGCTCGAACACATCGATAACTTTGATGCAGTCAGTACCACTGTCACGAACCCATCCAAGATAACTTAGAGTACGTACAAGTCGATCCAATGATCTTTCGCTTCTTCTCGGGATCGGAAACACCCGCGAGGCGACTCACGAACAGCTCGCCGGCCTCGACAACATGGAGATTGATACCGAGATGGTCCCTGAGGTTCTTCTTGACCTCCTCGAACTCGTTGAGACGCATACAGCCGTTGTTTACACCGATCGCGATGAAGCGGTCCCCAATGGCTTCACGCATCAAAGTCGCTCCTACAGTGCTGTCGACACCGCCACTTACGCCACCAATAACGAGAGCTTTGGGGCCAACAAGTTCCCGGATGCGGGCGATCTCGAGTTCAACAAAGTTGCCCATTTTCCAGTTTGGTTTAGCTCCGCAGATGTTGACGCTGAAGTTGGACAGGAGGTCGGTTCCACGGGGAGTCTAGATCCGAATGTTAGAGGGAGTTTTAATGTAAGGCCTTGGAGGGACGAACGTGTTCGAGCTCAGGATGAAACTGGACACCTAGTCACCTTGTTAGCATCCTCCCTTATTGAGCCACAAAGGTAGCTTAGGGAAGACAAACCAAAGATAGGCTTCTCCTGGTGGGCGATGCCGGCGAACTCTGAGTTCTTGGTGGCAGCAATGACCACGAAGTCCTGCTAGCGTTAATGAGTTTTCTAGAAATTCGTATCAAGTTTCACTCACCTTAGGCAAGTTAATCAGTTTGTCAAAGTGGGACATGAAGACAGAAATTCCGTCTCCCAATCCAGCGAAAAGCCGGTCGGCATGGCTGTTAACTTTGGTGATGGTGACTTCCGCGTGGCCATACTCTACAGGGAAGGGTCAGAAGTGATTCCAGGTGATGTTTCAGACCGTCACAAACCTCGTGCCTCTCCGCGAACAACATTCTTCGAGTCGATTCTCCAAGCGATCTCCTGGCAACCATAGCTGGGGTTATTAATATTAGTGTCATGGCGTGGATCGATGGATATTGGAGCAAGCCGTACCAAATACCACTGTACATCCGTGTTAGTCTAGGCTCAAAGATTTGAGTATAGGGTAGAAAACACTCACAGAATGGGTACATCGAGTTCAAAAACAGCCGGATCAACATCTACACATATGAGTATGTATAACAAACCGTTTGGGAGTCGCAAACCGTACGGGGTGAGCCCTCGTCATAGACAGAGGAAGGGCCTAGTAGCTCAGTCAGACCTCAGCTCAAACCATAGATCAAGAGATTCCACACCTCCAGAGAAGATGATTCCTTTGGGCTTCCATGGCAGCTCAGCGACCTTGGTGGTACACGGGAGGAGCTCAGCGAAGACACCGAGAGCTCGAAGTCGTCGCAGGATAAGATGGCTAGTTTGCGAGCCAAAGTCGAGCACAAGGATGGTCTGAAAAGACGGGGTTAGCTAGTCCACTCTTCTTGCGCCTGCACACTCTGTCCGGGTTGATCAATCGCGAATCGTGGAGAGCGAGGACAAGTGAACCTCGAGGCTCGAATTCTAGGCTTCTGCGGGGGAGTAGCGGTACATACGTCGAAGTTGCTGTGCGGAACTTCGTCCTCAAGTTTGGCAGCCATTGCGATCGTGGTTTCGGCGGCGTATCGAGAAGATTGGTGGTGGTCGCAAAGTTGTCTTCGTGCTGGAAAAAAAAATGAGTGTTGAGGGTGCAAGATATCTCTTCTGGTGGCACAACCCCTCCAACAGGTCACTCGACCCACTTGACCCCACGTACAAGAAGGTTACGAAAGTTTCGCTGGGGAAAGAGTGTTAATTTCAGTAGCTGGCAAGTCACTGGTTTACCTCTTTTGCAGCATAGCCATCCGATGCAACTAATATAATTGGCTAACGACCTTCTACAGCAATGAGAGTACAAGCTTAGATTTGCTCACTTTGATTGGTCTGGCCCCGGCCTTGACCATCGTGGAGGGGTTGTTGCCGCTTAAAGAGATAATTATTTGACAAAAGTCTGCCACCACCTCAGAGTGGTTACCTGCTGCCACTTCTATTTTTTTTCCTCAATACTTCTTTAAACTAAGGTTATGTTTTTCTTACTTAAAAATCAAAATATGAGTCTGTGTGGTAAGTGACTCATATGGAAAGTGGTGGATGTGATAACCTTTTGGAGGCGTTTACGTCATCATCACGTGACACTAAATCTATGAATGCACCGCAGCCCTGATCCTGACTAATCAGATCGCTGCATTTGTGACCCTGAAAAAAGATCGCGCTTATGCTGCACGATTGAGCTGTTGATAGACCAGGACCCTTGTTGAAACTTTGTTGTATACGAAAATGTACAATGTTATATACCAGCCGTCACCTACCTCCCTGTCTTCGTCCTCTCAATGGTCTGCTACAAGACTCATTGAAGATGCTGCTTCGGCACCTGATGGTGGTGATAAGGAGGGCAAGTCCCGGAAGGCGTTTCTTCTGCAGCTGCAGCTCCCTCGCTCATTGCCTGTAGTTTCCCGGCTTTAGTTTTGGCCGTCTTTCTATAATTACCGAAGAGTCCGGCAGTTGGCTTCAGTGTGGATCAAAGTAGCAATTCAGCGCGTCAGTAGAACAGGGGTGATATCACTATATATAAGATATTGACCCTGATTATCGACAACGTCTGTCTGCACTACGCCTGCTCTCGAGCTAAGTCTTCTCGCTCGTTTTCTCTGCTAGATTTCCTTTCCTAATCCAATATCTGCGACGGCATGGCCAGTCTGCGTACCTAGAGCAATCTGTGTTGAGGGTCATAGATAAATTTACACCCTCAACTTGCACATACGACCAAAGGTAGTGGAAAATACGGGATCCCGTCCGCTCTCCCTTAGTCAAGCCACTAACCGGCGGATTAGTAGTTGGGTCGGTGACGACCAGCGAATCCCCGCTGTTGTATGTTCTTTTTCCTTTTTGCTCTTCTTCCGGAAATGTAACCGAAAATCCTGCTTGACTTTGCTATTGCAACTATAGCGGGACACGAGAAGACTCATTCATAACTGGCCTTGTCTCCGTCCCATGCCCCAGCGT
>JABEXW010000080.1:0-16560 GCA_013266185.1 Fusarium sarcochroum | reverse complement strand
TACCACTAAACCAATTACGCTGATCGAAGACGATTGAGAACTCAAGTGGATGAGTTGTGATGATCAGAAGAAACAGAATATACTATATATCCTTAGATGTCATTCTATTCAAAGATGAAAGCGAGCATCGAAGTCGTTCGGCAGGAGACTGCCAAACAGTCCAGACATGCAGCAGCACTACTTTCTACTCTATACCCAAGAACGCCCTGACTACTAAACCTTCTTTCCAGGACTGTCAATAAAGGTTCTTTAACTCGGGATAGCTTGTGGGTTTCCTTGACTGAACGTTTGTTGACAATGCTGGATAATGCACATCAGTGCGGTTTGAAATATCGGCTGGTCGAAGATTTGATTAAAGGAGCTCCACTCTTCGACGAAGATTCCAAATTCGTCACTTTAGTCTTGTTGTATGAAAGTTCAGTCTTATAATCTAATCTCAAGAGTAGTTGGTATTTTGACCCGTGGGAATCCAAAGCATGCACTAATTACTACCATCGATCGACAACAATAAAAACAAATAACAACTACCCCGTGGTATATTCAACATACGGACTTAACCTGCTCTACTCCGAATAAAGCAGACCACCAATGAGTGCAACATACACCGGTATAAAGCTCCAGTGATACCACTCCTTGCCTCCTATAAGGTGCCTGCTCACGAGCCCATCAGTCACCAGCATGAAAAGCGTGCCAATCATTCCCAGCCCCATATGTCTCTTATCTCCGTTGAGGGCATTGAGAGCGAGAAGATAAGCGACGACGACGTTGCGAGATCCGTAGATGCGCATAAGTGAAAAAGCGAGCTTCCGGCCTTGAGGATCCGTTGGGACTGGGAACTCGACGGCCTTCATCATGGCTTCAGGACGAAGCATGGAATTGAGGCCAAAGTAGCCGGGGATCAGCGAGAGGATGAAGCCGCCGCGGTAGAAGAAGGCGTCCCACATGGTAACGACTTGGCTGGGTTCAAAGACTGACGTGGTAAATTTAAGTTTGTTCGTAGTTTTTTAGAAGAAAGATTGGAGAAAGAGGTTTAAGAGATTGTCGCAGGAATTCCAATCTGACGGGCTTTATATGATAGTAATCACGTGAATGGGTAAGCACTACGCCATGAATGTGTACAATTTACTAGCCTGAATCATACGTGATAGTTATACAAAGCTTACTATATAAATACACAAGTCGGTTAATTCGATTAAATATATATACTGTGGTTTTTCTTCTCAATAGAACTTGATGTAATTTTGGCTGTATTTCCTTTCTGATATTGTATAAAAAGCAAAGTTAGGGAAGACCCCATCCAAACCTCCAGATCGCGTCTGGATAACTCTCCTACTGTGGAAAAACAAGATATTTGGAAAGGAATACGATAACCACGATACCAATATTACCTAACCCCCCATTGACCGGATGTGCCGGATACTTCAATGGTTGAGAAGTGAGACGCAAGTGTCCTGTCCAAGTCCTTCCATCAGAGAGCCTACGGCAGCCACCAATAACTCTTTGCGCATGAAAATAATTGGCACGCTTCTTAACGGCTGCCAAACTGGTCTTTGTCTTTGCTGCGGTCTTGCAATCGTGGCCACTCTTGGCAGCCAAGTAGGCAAAACCCTCGACTTTATGGTCGTCTGAGTCCGCGACCGTGGCTGTAGAGCAAGAAATAGCCTTTGCTTTGGTCTTCATCAGGTCAACGATGGATTATGATCCCAGTTTCGGCTGCGAGAATAGTCGTACCTCCAACTAGAGCGACGGTAGCACCGTGCCGTCACGTCGATCTGGTGACGTTTATCAAGGAGCGACACATGACTGGCATTGATAAAATCAAACGTAGCCCTAAGGTTGTAATTTGGGCCGTTCCACTCAGTAACCGGTAGGTTTTGCCTACTCGCTGACCTGGTAGGTCATAGATCGCAAAACATGGACCAACAAGGCCAAATGCGAAGCAAGCAGAGGGAGCTTTGCTTGGATCAACCATCTTCCTGACGATATTCGAATGACAAGAGCACCAAGGTCCAAGAATAACACAAAAAATACAAGCTTGAAATCTCCATGATAACAAATGGTAGTTAGGGAAGTAAGAAGATGCACAAGAAATATGAGAATGCTGAAGAATTCTATTCACAGTCAGGGTATAACTCCTCCTTTATACCTGGATTTCTGTGGTATTAAGGCGCTGTGATTTTGCAAAGAACGCTTGCGCATTGGCTATTTTTGGACGGCAGTTATGGGAGGTTGGTTGATTATTGAAAGTCGTAGTTATTGGTTGTTAATTATGTCTATGGTCAATGCAACGGTACTATGCGGGATGCCAGATCGCACGGAACGAACGGCACAGGACTTCATGTGAAGATATGTCTGACACGCCTGGTTCCAATAGCAGACTTCAGGTCGGCTATTAACTTCTTGGGGTTGAAAACGAAACGGGAATTTATTATAGAGACAAGTTGATAGCATTTCTTAAGCATGAAAAAATCCTACTAGTCGAAGCCAAGGAAATGCCGCGCTCTATACCTACTCTAGACCAATACCAATAGAAGTATCATTCTAAAGGCAACTCATTAGGAACCCCATATCAACTAACGCCTGTACTGCAGCGCCAATTCTAACCCCATCTTAGAATAAGGTTGCCATCGTAAGCGCAAAATCTTTCGATATATCCCTTTAACCGGCTGTTCGGCATGACCTCTGCTAGGGTCATGACCAACAGCTGATATATGCTATGCCAGAGAGGTTCTTAATGCTCTCAGCGTTGATGTTCGAAGTTTGACATTTCAACTCAAACTTTTTGTATTCAGCTTTGCTTTCTTTCTAGTGGGCTCTTCCTCATCCTCTTCCTAAGAAGTCATACAAGACACCATACTGCTCTGCAGCTTGGGAGGCAATTGTGTGTGCATCAAGTGATAATGCCTCCGAGATGAAAGAGGGAAAAAAAACCCCGTGTTCTTTGCCATTGTTGACGGTCGTTTCTATCATTTTAAGAGATTACAGGGTATATCTTACATCGTCCTTTTCTTCTCTCCTAGCATCTGATTAATCCGGCAGAAACAGTCATGGTCCGATCTTTCCTCCTAAAAGGTGTCACTGAGGCCGACTAGGTGTCTGTTTATCCGTCAGATTCTTGAGAATCAGCATTTACATTGTACTATACTCGACAATGCCACACTTTCTATCATTACAGACTCACGAAAGACACAACCGTATTTCGTCTAACTTAAAACCAGCCTTTAGTACTGGCGCGTTCCATAGGCCCTTGTAAGCTATGGCGGTCTTGAAGCCTACCCAGGTCTAAATGACGGGCATGAATTACTTTTATGTCTGACTACCCATCCCAGCGCTGCAATTAGTTTACTTCTACCATTTTGTTGATAGCCATTGTACTTAATATCCTTATAGGAACGGAACTATCTTAATTGCAGGATTTGTTTGTATCTTCTGATAGCCAATTGTTTGAGAAGTAAGTTTAACTATAGGGCCTACGCTTGTTGCTTGGTCGCTGCTTAAGATACGGGTGCACATACTCGGGAGTATCATGTCAAAGGATCCAGAATGAACAGCTCAGATTCGGGTCTTAGGCCATGCGACCACCTTACAATGCAATTAACGATGGGGACAACAGATAGAATAAGTAGAGTTAAATGAAAGTGTTAAGTGATGGGTGATGAGTAAATTAGTATGAATATTGAGGCGGAAAATGTACGGGCAAAAGCGCTTTTTTGTAGTTGAACTTGGAGCAAATATCTCGGACAATGCAATTTTCTAATCCGCCAACTGGGGAAGGGCTCTCTGAAATTCCCGTCTATTACTCTCGATATGCTGCTTTTACAAATTTGCTTCGAGATGGAGGGTGATGCTTTCAAACACCTGGGCTTGTGTGCCATGGGCCGCTTCTAGCACTTGAACGGGTTCAGATGTGGCGCCTGGCGTCGGTAGTCTCTTCCTAAGATGTTACAGTCCAACTATGCAAATACTACACCATGCTGAACCAACTACATAATCCGAAATAGCCTTTTTGTCCTTTTCCGTCGTAGTGCGTCTTATCATGTGGCCGACCTCTCTTGAGAGCAATGAGAGGCAGCATATTATCAACACAAGCTGACTATTCGAAGATGCGGGGAACCCAATCATAAGACGGCATCAACTTTCAACATCTGTCACAGGACCAGCTCGAGACACTGATTAGAATGGGGAGCCGAGTACCCGCTGCTACGTTTTTGGAATACCAACACGGCAACTCAACAAAAGACCCAAAGCCTACATACCTGCAAACAGCAACAAAAACAACCACATCAACACAACCATTCAGACAACTCGATAGGGACATACGGGCCCATTCCTATGATACAAACCTGCTCTAGTGGACTTGTTTCTGCGCCCTTTCCCCCATCCCACGCAAACAACCGTATACTTTTTCCTATTCAGTGGCGTAGATACGTCTATCTACGTTTATCAATGATACGTCACCAATCCAACGCCGATCCGATAAGCTTCCCCTCGACGCTACTGTACCCCGCGTTTTCTCTCATTGACTATCCCAAAAGGGTTATGTTAACCTGGTGATGGCTTCTGCTTCTCCAACTGTACCCATTTTTGGGTTTGATAAGCCTGTATCTTGTGATCAGTCTTGTGCGAGGCTTGGTGTGTCTCTGACGACGAGTTGGCGTACAAGGTTTCTATTGAGTGGTTGCAATCTGGAGGGATAGGTTTGAGTTTTGACATAAAGAAAAGCAATCTGCTATCATGCGAAATTGAATTACGTTTGTTCCTTTGTAATAATTCTCCCAACATTTCTGCTTGTGTTGAATTTCACCATGCTTGTCTTTTCCGAGACCCTTCATCCTGGCACAGTCCATACTGTCCTCGTCGTATCGTTCTGCGTCAGCGCCTGTGCATGTCTTGGCCTTCTTGCTCATACTCTCATCCACAAGCGAAAGACTCTCAATCGATATACCAGCTGGCCGTCATCTCCACCGCCGGAACCCGTGAAGAAGAGTGCTGCAGCAGATTACACCACGGTCTATCCGCCGCCTCAACGCCATGTTCTACCCGAGATTTCTTCGGAATTTCCCTCTTCCAATGATGTAAACCTTTCCGTAACACCCCAACCTCTTCTGAGGCTGGATGAAGATTATCGTCATGCAGACCCCACCAAGTACAACTTTACGGGCTTCAGCGTCGATGAGATCAGAAGGCTTGGCGATTTCCCCGATTATGCAAAATTATCCGGCGTTTCCCTGCCAGAGCCTCTCAAGAACTTTGACGTGGATACGGCATTGCCGAGGCCTTATCGCCCGTTTCGATGGGCTTACCACCAGACCATGTGTAAGTGCAATACACTCAGTTTTACTCTACGAGATGACTGACGTTCCGTAAAGCTCTCAAGAAATTAGACCCAGACTTTTGGCTGGAGATTGAAAGCACTTATCGCGATCGTATCGCTCAGCGCCAGGGACTTTACGCCAAACATGGCAGCGATGTTCTCCAGGCCCTTCCAGGTTCTGAACTCGCTTGCAAAGAGCTGATGGAGATGGTCATACAGTTCATCTGTGCACGATACCCTCAGGCGTTTGAGCTCCAAGGAAAGACTTTTATCAATCACATTTTTGGGGTCAAGGAGGACCTCGACAAGATCGGGCCTCTACATTTTCTGATCAACCATGTTCCCGAAGACTTTGCACTCACGTTACGAGATCCCGCAACAGGCCGCTACTGCTTCCGAGCAGGTGTTGTCTGTTCATCGGTTGGCTGGAAGTTGAGTGAAAAGATTGGACTTGGACTTCCTCAGATTCACGCGACCGTGCCTGATTATAAGGAGAAGATGGAGTTTAGCATGGACCGGTAAGTCCGATAGAACCGCACCACATAGATTTCGATGACTGAATTTGTCACAGATTCTTTACAAAAATGCCAGCCAACAGCCCCATCCAGCGTGGATCCTGGGGTCTTGAAGTGGGAAAGCCACTCTTCATCCCCTCAGAAGATCCCGAATTCAAGACCCGCGAACACCAAAGCCCTTCTCTCACCGAGGACGAAGTGCATCTAAGAGTCGACTGGCAGACTTTACGTCGCCTACCTCTTTCCGGTGCCATCGTCTTCAACTTCAAGGCTCTCTTTACGCCAATGTCTGAGTTCAGAGACGAGCCTTATATCCCATCTCTTGTCCTCAAGGTTCTCAATGAAGGAAAGGAGAATATTATGAGATACAAAGGTACATGGCATGTTGAACATGTGGCGAAGCCGACTTTGAAGAAATGGGAGCGTGAGCAGATAGAGAAGGGATTGATTCCTGGTGACTGGGAGCCGACCACGTTGGCTGAGAATCCCTTCTTCCCAGGTTGGGAAAGGAAGTGGAACACGGCATAAATGTTCCAGGTATTCTACCAGAAGTAATTAAATAGCGATTCAATTATTACCTGCTTTGAAGAAACCTGCTATGGTCGCATGCTGTGATGTGTTCATTCTTCACTAGGATCTATTAAGTCAGCAAGCAACCTGCAACGGAAGAGTACCTCGTGGGTTAGACCAGAGGGGGTTGGCGTTAATTATTCGAACCCGTGGGTGTAGACGACGGTAAAGATCACGAAGAATGAATGTACGTGCTAATACTTGGGATTCGATAATATCCATAAATAAATTGAAGAAAAATGAAATCTACTACCATTCGCTCAATGCTAGTATATATCAAGACTCGATACTCAAAGGACAGGCTCTGTTTCAAATATAACTCATAAAACACAACTCATCTACCAAGGATACTTCCTAATATCCGCCTCCTTCTCAACATCCAATCCCCTCGCCATTTGCTTCTCATGCTCCTTGTCGAGATACTCCAACAAGACATCACCATACTTTTGTCGACCCTTGTAGTTGGCGACGGTATCATCCCAGCTTCGCACCGCACTGGCAAGTCTACCAGGGACATAATCCTCCTTGGCAATGTCTGTCACAGGGTGGAAATACGTGCGAATACTGAACACAACAGCGCCCGTCTTGGGTAGTCGACGAAGTGATTGGCGCTCGGAGCGGAACATGTGGTGCTCAATTGCCTTGTCCTTCTCGGCGGTACTCCAGCTAACAGAGGGTGCATCTTCGCTGCCGATGCTCCAGCTCCAGGCGAGACTGTCGTCAACTTGGAGGAAGTAGTTATTGCGGTTGTATACAGTCTCGGGACGAAGGCGCTTGAAGAACTTGCACATGCCAGTCTCAAGCTTCTCCTTGAAGTGAGGGACATCGCCGGATGTGTGAATCTCAGAGAGCGACATGCCGTACTTGTCTGATAGACGCCAGAAGCCAGCGAGTAGAATGGCACCTGCGAGGAGGAAGTATTGACCATCGGGACGCTCGATCATAATGGCGAGATCATCTTGAACGAGACGTGCGCATATGGCCATGGGATCTTCGGCAAGAGGACGCTCAACGATGTTGAAGTCTTCACCAGACCACTTGTTCTTGATACCAACGGACGTTCGCTCGAAGAGGGTTGGGTATCGAGCGGGGAGGTAGTCGGCCAGTTCCTGAAGCAGCTCGATGGCAGCAGGGAAGGCATCAGGGTGAGTGTCGACACACTTAGTGCCTCGCTCAGCAATACGAGCCTTCTTATCGGCGTGGTACTTGGGGTAGTTGTTGTCAAGTTCGATCCAATCCTCTACTGGACACGTCCGCAAGCCCATGTTGACTTGATACGTAGGTCCATAGCGGAAGGCCCGGTAGGGAAGAGGTTTGGTATTGTCGATGGACCAGTTTGGGTAGGGCTGAGGAGCAGGAGTCTTGTAGTCGCTGGGCTCATAGTTTGAAGAGACAGGAGGGAGTTTGCTCTTGTATCTGAAACTTCGACGAGCCAAGATAATGTCGTATAGTTTGTACACAAGCAGGCCCAGACTCGTCACGACACTGAGGACGATGACGGCTTCATGGGGGCCGAAGGAGGATAATGAGACGTTCATGGTTGGCTTTGTACTGATGAAAGAACAATAAAACTGATGATCAAGTCTGAAGAATAAGGAGGTGAAGCTAAAATTCAACAGATCACAGTGTAAGTCGAGACTTATATCTATAACAAGATTATCAGGATTCTCTACCCAGTGGTGCCAACTAGTCATTTTAACTCCGCCCCATGATCCAACATCCTCGTTAACCCAAGCCAGTCTCACAACACTCCTGCTGTAACTCAAAGTTACGTCGTTATCATCATGTGCCGGAAATCGCTGCTCCAAGCGGCGATCCTAGTCGGCCCACCCCGACCGCCGCGTCCGAAACGTGGGGAATCGCCCCACCATCTCACCCTCCGGCCATCATGTCCTGAATAGGAAAAACCAGGCTATCAAGGCTTATCACCCCGCAAAACAAACCGGAAACATTGTTCTGAAAGGGATGGAGGCGCTTCTGATGGACGCCGATGGGTATGTTTTGACATCAAGGTAAGTTTACACGAGAAAGATGAGAGGGGAAGAGAGCCATCGCGAAGTATATGAAAGCGCCTCTCTTCCTCGCTGGTTTCATCTCATCAAACAAACAATCACATCTCTCACAAGTCTACCATCTTTTTCCCGACCTTTACACTCCAAAAAACACAAACACAAACACAAACAACTCTTCAAAATGTCTGCCTTCAAGCACTACTCCCAAGCTGCCTCCAAGTTCGAGATCCCCCCTCTGTCGGGCGGCAACACCTTCATTGGCGACGTATACGCCACTCCCGAAGGAGCCTCGCAGCCTCTCTCGTGCGGTCTCTTCCGTGTCAACAAGGGCGAGCCCCTGACGTACACATACAGCTACGACGAGATGAAGATCATCATCGAGGGCAACTTTGTCCTTGAGGACTCGACGGGCCAGAAGGTCGAGGCCAAGGCTGGCGATATCTTCTTCATTCCCAACGGCACTACCATCACTTTCTCTTCACCTGACTCAGGTCTGGCTTTCTACACTGGTGCTCGCAAGTTTGGTGCCATATAAACGGGATGGAACATAATGGGGTAGACGGGGCAGGGAATCCGGTTTCGAATTAGGAATACTCAGGATAGCGAGATTCATCATGCAATGATAATAGAATGCTTCCATAATCCTTCAATAGACGTCCCTATAAAGCCAATTTCTGTACTCCAAGCCGTGATAAACCCTTTCCCAGCGCCAAACATTAAAATATGCTACTTAATACATTTCTTTCTCAAATTACCCAAACATCGATCGCAAGTTCTTATCCTCCATCACATCTACCCAATGCACAGAAGACGACCCAGGTGGTTCATTATCGTAGGCGTCCCAAATCGCTTTGATCAACTCCTTTGCCATCACAACCGGTTTCGGAGGTAAACTATTTTCCAACATGTTGAGCCGACCGGTGATAAAATGCCGAGCGTTGCTAATGTCAAGGGACATGCGGGATATTAGGTTCGCGGGCGGCGGGGAAGTGGCCAGCGCGTCCAAAGGCGAGAATGGATCGGCCTGGAAACTTGAGGTGGCCATGCCCGCTTCAAACGAAGAAGCTGGCACGTCTATCAGGGTGGTCGTGTCGTAGCGTAGGCCAGTGCTGGCGGTAATGTACAGCAGCGGCTGGATAACGCGGGTGCCAGAATTGGGTGGGATGTGCTCGAGGACGCTGACGAGGCGGAGGCTCAATGGGATAATCCACTCCTCCCAGGGAATGTGTCTGCTATTCGCATGCGCGGAATTGACCGGCAGCCGCAAGGCCACAAGATCGGGGAAGGTCTGGTACAGTTGAAGCAGCGCAGCCAGTTTGTAAGCCTCTGCGACCTGTGTGAGATGAAGCGACGGTGTCCGATAGTCACCCGTGTTGGCAACGCAGATACTAGTTTGGAACTCGAGTCCCAGTAGCCGCTCCTCTAACCGCTGCGCCTCCTGTATCTCCTCCAAAGCCCTCTGGAAATCCCGCCCAGTCTCTTTTGGTAGCTTGAGATTACGACGGAAGCTTCTGCAGAGACGTAGTGACTGGGCGAAAAGCTGAGACGCAAGCGGGGAAATACCAGTCCATGGATGCGGCGAATTGTCCATGTACCGCTCTACCAACTGCATTGATGAGCTGTCGGTCTGGGGCCCTGTCACCGTATCTTCTATGTCGAGCGATATGTCGTCTTGGTTAACCGCTGCGAGAAGCATCTCACAATATGTCAGACTCCGATTAAAGAACGAAAGCAATTCTAGTTCTTTTGCCGACAGCGTTGAGAGGCGACGATTGAGGCGATCCAGGATTTTTCGAGCCGATCGGAAGAATGGCAAACCCAATTGTCTGGCGTCCACCCAACACACCGTCGTACCGAGACAGAAAAGCGAGAAGAGGGCACCAGTAGGCATCGTGTCCACAGATGGATTCTGAATAATATTATCGGCTTCCGAAAGAACTGATCCAGTCGCAGATTGCAAGAAATACATGGCAGATTGCTTCATGTGCGGTAACCTCGTAGACAAAAAGCCCGCCGACATACTCTGCAATGAACTGAAGACCGATTGAGAACTCGTACACAATTCAAGAGCCAGTTTGCGATTGAGGTTAGAGTCCGAGTCGAAGCCCGACCATGATGTACAGACTTGCTCAAACCAGTTGCTGATGAGTAGCGATGAGGTGTCAGTAATGAGACCAACAGTAAGTGGTGTATCCTCAAAGAATTGTGACTCCATAGAGGGAGTAAGGGCCTGGGAAGTCATTTCGACATTTGATACCGTCATATCGCTCATTTCACCCGTTTCCACGATGGAATTCGATCGCGCGAAAAGATCCGTGTCGGAGTCGGTACAGGAACTCGTTGTCCAGCTGGCGTCACCCAGAATTGAAGCCGCATCTTCGGCCGGTAACTCCTCAGCTTGCGACGGACCGGGAGTCTGCGCAAGCGATATGGTGTCGTATATTGTAGACGATGTCGCTACGGTTGGCGTCTCTGGCTGTATCGTAGAGCCTCGCCGTGAGGACGTTGGCGATGCTGGTGTCGCGAAGTCGATGTCGATCTCGCCTGGCTGATGCTTGAATGACCATTTAAACTCCTTCCAATACCCGCCGCATTTGACGCCTTTACGAATACATCTTAGACATTCCGGCCTTGTTTCGTCGCATTTCGTCTATTGGCCTTGTCAGCACGAAAGATGGCCGGTAAATGATGGCATCACGTACATGTTTGGCTTTGCAAGTGGCACAGCCCGACCGTGAGCGTGGATTGGGGCCACTCTTTGGCTTGGAAGATGTGCGCTTGCCGGTTTTTGTAGCGGACGTTTTTGTCTTCATTTCTGTACTCATATACACGAATATCCCGGACTGACTAGGAATAGCAGGTCGTTGTTAACGATTGAGGCATTGGGCGGGGAGTGAAGATTGAGCATCACAAGACAAGGTCTTGGAGGACTTTACGGGGGATCAAAACATGGGCCCGGGGGGTGGCAACCTATCTCCAGGCCCTGGTCCATTGGTCAAGATAAAAACGCGGGGAAATGCATCGCTATCAGCCACTAACGCTAGCTCACAGCATCGACGTAACCAACTGATAAGCAGCTTGGACCAACGATTCTCTGTGGATTACTGTAGAGATAGGCTTCGGAAGCCGATCTGAGATTCGATCTGAGTGATATATATCGTTGATATGGACCATATTAGCTTTGTTCTTTGATGGAAAGAAGCTGATTTTTTACTTTCTTATCTTTAGATTAAACACCCTCTCTTCAACGGTCAAGGACATACGCTTGCTCGGGGGTGATCTTCCCGTTCTACCCGTGCTGCTTTTCGGGAGTTCAAGTGGACTTTGTGGAGTACTGCAGGTTACTGTACTCCACCGGCACACAGGATTGAACGCCCTCGGGTGATAAGATCTTTCTATAGATAAACTCATACAGTTATAATCAGGGGAGAAAACAACAGATTTATAATCCCCAATCTATATATCTCATTCATAAGAATACCCGTATTCCTTGGAAATTAACCTCCGAGCATTCTGTTAACAAAGGTTTGCTATGTGGCTTGGGTAAAATGCGGGGTGCACAACAGTCAGTCACTAATGACACCTCGTCTTCCACACCGTGTCATTTGTACCCCAATAAAGGACCGAGCCTTTGAGAGGCCTGTCCAGAGCAAACTATTACCAAATGGAAACATGATCCCGACATGCTTGTTCACGTCAAGTTCCTGATCATCCTGGAAACCCCACTCTCAAAGTCTGGGGTATGGGGTAGGCCGGTAGGGATGAGACTACCTACAACGGACATTAGTAAAACCATCATTCGAGTTACTTCAAACTTCAGTAAAATGTACAGTGAATGGCAAAAGTGTTACCTATGCAGGGAAGTTGCTGAGATAATTGCAACCAGCTCACGGGTTGAAGTATTTTCTTGCCTGTGATATAGAATAGCCAATCATATCGATGATAGACAATATTGGTTTGTACTATGAATTTAGCTACCTAAATGTAGCAGAGTGCTCTTGAGATTATTAATATCGGACTTGATATGACTATCTTGTAATGTCGTGGAACTCGGATCACTCGTGAGGGTGTAGAAGCAAAGGCATACGCTTAGAACGAGATCTTATGCTTCTTGACCCATTACGCGTGGATGAGGCCATCCGGATACAAAGCTGACACGAGACTTAGAGTGGATTTAGCACTTGATGTAATTCCGAGCATGCGGTTTGAACTCTGCAGAAGCTGGCCAGGACCTTCTTAAAGAACAAAGGAAAACAACAAAGAACTCACATGGGCCTGTTGGCCAGGTTGCTCAGTGGGAACCGTCTCTGTCTCCCCTTCGCGAAGACTGACGATAGGGTCTGTATTGTTTGTAATACCGTTCTCTGCGGCGATAATTTCGATCTCAATGTCAGGTACTTAAAACAGGATCCCTTTAGACCGTGTCCTCTAGTAATCGCATCCAAAGGGATAGAAACGCCGGAATACATTATTCGTCTTCTTATGTAATACTTCTGGCAGAATTAAATAAACTAGTACATGTTTTACCTAGTATTTAAGAATTTTTATTTTGAGATATTGGAAAAGGTTGGTCGACGAGTCATTGTAGTATACCAGTAGGAATAAGAATGAGTCTATGTATTGACACCACCGCTTGTCCGTTGACTAACATGGGCGAGACATTGCTGCTTGAGGCGAAATGGTGCAGCGGAATTGATCGCTGGGATCTTAGAATTTACAGCGGATGGCCGATGTGAGCGCTCAAGCCTTTCACTTGGTTTTCGCGGTCATTTTGAGCATGCATATTTTAAATACGTAGCCCAGTCCATAGAATTCTATCCTATTCACCCACTACATGATATTGCACTATACCCTAGTTATTTATGGTTTTTGAACCCGCCCATCAGCCTTGTATTAGCGATCCTCGTTACGCCTAGATTGAACCGTCGCCGACTTCCTTTCAACCTATTCGCCCAACTCCGACTGGACTCCTCTATCGATTCGCCATTCCACGGCTTATTTAAACTCCCCTCCTACTGCAGTCCAGTATCAATGGACACGAACCCTCGCGCCAAGAATATGTCTCATATGGTCATAGACCGAGGGGGAAGATAAACCGACTTTGGACGAGACACATCCTGCTGACTGCTGTAGCGACCAAACTTCGCGTCAGAAACCTTTTGTGTGTAAAGGTCTGCTTCGATGCTTCGAGCATGTTGCACGGATCCAAGTTGACTGCCTGACAGCGACGAGCTCGTCGCGTTGCTATGAGTCTGGGTTGTGGCATTGCTGCCAGCTCTTTTGAGCAAGAGACTACGGCGACGCCTGCGATTCCTGATCCATCGGGCCGTACATCCCACCAAGGCGGTGGCAATGCCGGTAACGATACCAATAACACCTCATTTGGCGTTTTCATTCCACGTCAAGTGTTGGGGCTCGGGGTCTAAATGATGACAAGTCAGCAACCTATCTCTCTTGTTCAAATTGATCAATAACTCAGTCGGACAGCAAGATCTGACCTCTTTCCATCAGATATGTCTTGAAATTGTTTCCAGTCGAACCATGACTAGTCCTGGCACGACTGCCCAAGACGACAAGTTTTACTATGAACTAGTCAGCTCTGGGGAGATGCGAGAGCCGCCATTATACCCCGTCGGAAGAGTATTGTCTATGCTCTAGTAGGCGTTGCGTTCAACTCTGCCCCCGTCTTCCATCGTGTGGGCTCGTTTGTATTCAAGTCTTCCTAACTTGCCTATGGGCGTATAATAGAGGTGGCTAAGAGAGGGACAAAGAAGAGGTTCTTGCTGACCTATCTGCGCGTCCGTAGGGGTAACGGCTCTGCCATGTATTCCGACTGAATAATTGATGGTCAATGTGTGGTGCGATAGCATTGGCTGTCCACAGTCAGTATATCGCAATGGACTAGAGCATGAAACATGGTACTCACAAGCGGCGTCCCCATCACGAGGTTAGCCATGAGGGCAATACAAGTGGTGAAGAAGATCATGTCGTAGTAGGTGGTAGCCGGTATAGCCTGCAGTTCTTAAAATTACTGGTACTAAATGAGTAATAAGTGCATGATGAACCAAACTTTAATATTCTGGGGATCTCTCAAATAAATAAAGGGATTAGCTGGACAGCACAAAAAAAAACTGAGTAGCGTCTTTGGAAGGTAGCATTTCCAGGTTTAGAAGACATCGATATCTGAGATTGTACATCATCGTCATTCATCAGGTACGGAGCATGCATCGACGTGGTCTAGAACTCGAAAGGTCCATTTTGCCAGTGTGTTTTCACAGCCTTACCAAACGGGCATGACGTCGATTGTCAATTAAGTAACGGAAGACGATGCAGATCAGCGCGGTCTGGACCCTGAGAGATCGAGCAGGGTGCGGCGAGGCGTCCCATGTGCTCCTTATCCGATACGAAGCCAAGGGAACGGTTACTTGACGGAGATTTAAACACTGCCACCTTGGGAAAGATTTTGTTTTCACGTTATTGGCTGATCATGAACCAAGGGTACAGTACTCGATCGGTCGGTTGCTAGGGCATAGCAGCGGTCTTGTCGATCTCAAGAGACACTTATCAAGCTCTTTTGATAGGAAAACTACTAACATAAGAATTTAATCAGGGCGCGTTGTGTAATTCTTTCTTGCTTTCTTCTCAAGTAAATAAGCTGAAGAGTTGACAAATTCTGAAGGTTAGAACGGCTCGGCTGTGTCATTTAACCACTTGTTCAGGAGCCCTAGCTCCGTCGGACTTGGCCCCCAACATCCCACACGCTGGGCGACCCTTGGGCCGATGGCTCTCCTTGTCAATTAAGCGCGGCGCTGAAGTACGCCTTGGTTACATCATACCTATCAACCACAGTGGCATAGCTCTGAGAAGAGACGCGCGTCAGACGTCTCCCTTCTCAAACTGGACCATGGCTTCAGTGGCGCTAGTTTGGATCTTAGTTGGTAGTTGCACACTTACGCCAAGGGCCCAGATACACGTCAATGGACCGGATAATTCGGAGTCTGGTTATTGCCAATAATGTAAAGTTTAGCGCAGGCCTTTATTCGATCCGAGATAAACGAGAAACCGTTATTACACGGGACTGGCGCGGTGGTTGAACTGCTGAGAACCACGTGGGCTTCTCCCACTGCGTTTCCCATGACGCGGGAAACCGAACAAGACTCCTACAATTTGACCGTCTAGTATATCTGGCATAACGTACACCTGCATTGAGTCGCTCGGGATATTAGAGTGTTAACGCTGCCATCTCGGGACGGCCCGATCGATGGGCTCTTCAGGACATGAGTTTTGTGACTGAACCTTTTTCCTGCACATCGTATAGCCATTCACCACAGGCATCCTCATGAAGATAAAACCACAGCCAGTAGTACAACCAGTTTCATATTGCTACATAACTCAGGATCCAGTCAACTCGACTATTCACCATACATGCTTTACACCCTATTGATTCATCGCGCATCGCCACTGCCAAGCCCTTCCTGGATCGCTTCCGTTCTCCCAAGCAATGTCGAGCACGTGAGCTTCCTGAACCCTAGAAAGTACCCAGAATTTATATAATGCTCAAGGGCATCATCACAAGTTTCTTGAAAGTTAGATGCGATGAACCGCTTTCGTTAATAAGGGCGGAGGTCTTTGGAGTTTCAGGGTCTTTTAGGTAATGACGAAAGTGGCTTGAGCCCCATGCTGACACTTTGGCACTTTAGACATGCATAAGCAAATAGAACACTAGTGTAGAGACCCCAAAGCAGAAAACCTGTGTGGCTTTACGCGGGTTTAAGGGAGGTTAGCCAACTGCCCTCATAGCCTCGTTTTCTTTCTCGTAGGTTCATGTACGACGAGGTGTATTGGCTTGATACTTGCCCTTGAAGAGATATCCCCACCTGTACTGTCATTCACTAGCCCGCCCAGGAGTGTTCTTGTGCTCCTCAGTAGTCTAACCGGCGGATGGGCGATTTCCCGATCCTTTTCCCCAGTTTAATATTCCTTCGTAGGCTTGTCTTTTGCTCCTGCAATGGCACCTTGGCCTCACGCACAACGACGATCTATGCTTATCTCGCAATTATTTACTATTGTTTTTGAACTTTTGTTACACCTAGCAACTAAATATAAGGTCAGGCAATTAAAGGAAAAATCTCGTCATTATATATATGAA